>PQWD01009482.1:0-76725 GCA_019425675.1 Leucinodes orbonalis
CAATAGTCTAAATTGAATGAACCGTAAATCTGAATTATTTTTATTTTATTTTTAATAATTAAATTAATGTTACTCAGCACTAAAAAATTGCCATTGGGGCTTGTGTGCTGCACACATGAATGAACGATACGACACGCACAGACGCGTGTTGCTACACATGGACGCATGCACCATACATACGGACGCGTGTTGCACATAGACGTGGGCGACACGCTAAGACGCGTGTTGCTACATACAGACGCGTGCTACAAATACGGCCGCTTGCTACAGCACGCATTTTCAAGAAAATTGTGCAGTTTAGGTGTTCATATCGCCTTGGAGCGATCTATTCCAAACAACCTCACAAACAAAGATAATCAACAAATGATTTTTCCTTATTTTTTACAATAATAAAATATTTGTTTATGTATACTAGTGCCAGGAGGAAGTTCGTGCGCTTATCTGCCTGGTTACCCGCGACAACCTGCCAGCAACAGAGCAGCTCTGCAACTTGCTGACTCAGCGCATCACTTTATCGCTGATGGGTCATGCAGCTTCCCAAGATCATAATAATTCGGTAAGTTATATTGTAAAGTGGAGTAACCTAGATAGTTAGCATACTGTACAATTTAAAAGAATAAGCAACAATATTAATTTTAGTGTGACCTTTATTAGTTCTTGCTCAAAACTTAAAATCTATAAATACCCTAAACTTAATAACTGCTACTTATTTGTTATAGGTGCGTCCACTTGTACTACTGTTGGGATCACTTGTAAAAGTCCAAGACTCTGTGGAATGTTGGGAAGCGAGACTTCGTTGTATCGTGAAACTGTGGGTGTGGTGAGTAATGTAAAAATATTTTAAGTTTTTTCTATATTACTTATCAGTAAGACGTCAGTATAATTTGTATCGTCTTGTACAGGTGTTGTCCAAATCTGACGGAGGTGGCTGGTATTGCGCCGGCAGCTAATGCTATACTGAAAGCTGATGTTCTTGCCGGCTTGCCTGGTATCAACACATCGTCACCGAACTGTAAGTTATGTCGACAACACTTAAATTGTATTCTGTTGTTTTTGGAGCGCCGGAAGTTCATTAGTATGGACTGTTGCCTTCCGATCTCGAGAGTTCAAGTCCCGTCATGTACCATTGTATTTTTTTCGAAATTATATGTACGTTTATCCGACGTTCTTAAGGTGAAAAACATAAGGACCAACATAAGGAAACCTGCGCACGCCTACGAAGAGATTTAAAGATTGTGCGTGAAGTCGTCTAATCCGCACTGGGCCCGCGTGGACAACTAAAGCTTATACATACACCCTTCATTTGTGCCCCTCGGTGGGGACGCATAATAAGCTGATGATAATAGTGTTTTTTTGGATGGGCACTTCGCCGTTGTGCCCTCAGACGACTTTTATTGCATCATTTTGCAAACTGACAGCGCACATGGCTTTCACCCTAAAAAAGTTTATGCAACGAGCCTAAGGTCGTTACATACTGAGTTAGCTAACTTGGTAAAATTATGATTGGAGGAAAAAGCGACTCAGTACGTGCTGGTAGTTGATAGTTGTGTCCTGTTTTTCAGCATACAGGTCCGCAAAAGTCCGCAGAAACTATTCTTCTTTACGAACTTTCATTTAGAATTGGTGAATGATATACAAAAAAAACTATACCCAAACAAACATCTAATTTGTATTGCAGCTCACCAGTTTGCGTTGCAACAAGTTGCGCTACCTTGCATGAGGTACATGCAGCAGATATTGGCCCCGGCTCCAGCTACGCCTGCGACTACTACTACTGCAACCACAGAGCAAACCGAACCGCCTAAAGATGCTAAGGTAAATAACTTTAAATTGTCACAAATTATTGTTGTAGTTAATTGAAAAGTATCGAATGTAGTCATTATTGAAATAAATACAATTTGATTTGTTATATATGCCTGGGGTTTAAGAGTTGAGCTAAATCACAAAAAAGGTATAAGTGTTAGTATAAAGTTATTTTATTGGTGCGATCGACAACCGAACGCACTATCGATCTCTCAACACATATATAACTCTCTATTTAATATTAGGCCGCCTTTTGCTTACAGTATTGTTTTTTATTTTTTTCTGTTTTTTATTTTATAAAGTGTTATATCTTCCTATTTCTGACCTTTACTCATAACAACGTGTAACCTTTAATAGGAGCAATCCTTAATATATAATTCCGACGTCTACTCATAACAAAGCGAAACCTTTTATAGGAGCAATCCTTTATATTTAATTCCGACCTCTACTCATAATGCGAAACCTTTTGTAGGGCAATCCTTTATATTTAATTCCGACCTCTTCTCTTAATAATGCGAAACCTTTTGTGGGAGCAATCCTTTATATTTAATTCCGACCTCTATTCATAACAAAGTGAAACCTTTTGTAGTTGCAATTCATTCATTTGTGAAGTCTCTCGAAATAAATGTTGTTTCTTTTTCAAAGCAGGCTGCACAGCCAGAGACCGTGGCCGGTGGCACCAGTGGTTCGAGCAGCGCGTCCCGGTCAGTAGGTCCGCGGCGGCGGTGGACCTGTCGGCGTGGCTGGGCGGCCGCGTGCCTCCTCGGTACTGGCGCCGCCTGGTGCCCACGCCGCCCACGCCGCCCGCGGACATGCCAGCCAGGGACCACCACTTGGCACACAAGTACCTCGCTAAGTGGCGCGACAGGGTAATGGATTGATTACTTGATAAGTAGATTTTGGTAAATTGAGTTTTAAAGGAATAAATTATGTCTAACATACAATAAGCCGGATTTAACAGTTAAACAGTATATTTTTTAAATGGCCCGATAAAACATTGCTTACTTGCAATTAGACTTTTGTATGGTTTGAAGAAAACAAAATGGTTACTTTATCATAGTATCGTTACAACTATATAGATGCGCTCTTAGTCTGACTATCTCTGAGATTTCAGATTTTTTTTTCACTCATTATGTTTGTGTACATAAATAAATAATGTAAAAAGTATTACAAAACTACAACATCAATTTTTGACCACAAAAAAATTTTTTGTTTTCTTTTTTATAAATCTTTTTATTTTCTTTCTTTATACATTGTTATTTTTTTCATCTTTGTTTTTTTGTTTCTTTTATGTATGGTTTGATTGTTTTGTACTGTTCTTGTCTTGTAATATTAATTTTGTGATCAAGTAAACTTTACTATCAATGTTGTGTGGTGACAGACTCTGTTGTCGCATGGCATGCGACCGCTGGTGCTGGAGGACGGTGGTTGGCTTCGGCCCGTGCTGTTCGACCCCAGCTCTCGTATGGCCCGCGACACCGCATGCCAGATGCTCAGGTCACTCTGCGACTCCTACGAGCGTACCAAGGCGGTTAGTATATAAATATATCCACAAACATTCACACAATACCATCAAGGCCCAATTTAACCCTTTATGAGACATAACACAACTGGTAGTACTGCCACCATACCATATCATTGAATTTCGATTTTTAAGTAATGGTATAAGCTTCAAAATATGGTGTCAATATATACTACGAAGCCCTGTAGAGGGTAAAATAAAAATTACTAAAATAAAAATGTGCATTTTGGTGTACTTCTCAACCACTACATTATGTCCCTTTGAGAGACAAAGCTTCCCATTTTAACATTGTGGAATTTAGGACCTATGATTTATGCAACCATACACAATAAGTAAGATTCATATTTAACAATCATTAGACTTTGAGCTGTTGTGTAAAACTTCAGATTAATAGGATTAAGGATGCCTTCCTCATGGAAGGTCGCCCACATACATCCCATACCCAAAAAGGGTGCCAGGTCGGACCCTTCTAACTATAGGCCCATTCGGTAACGTCCCTGTTGTCCAAGGTAATGGAGCGTTCATTAACACCAGACTACTTCGTTACCTTGAGAAGCACCAGCTCATAAATGACCGTCAGTATGGTTTTCTCATGGTCGTTCTGCTGGCGATCATTGGCCTACTTAACTCACCGCTGGCTGAAGTTTTGGACGGTTGTGGCGAAGCTCTACAGTCAACCTCGATATCGCGAAAGCTTTTGATAGGGTCTGGCACAGGGCTCTCTTAGCCAAAGCTGTCTTCTTATGGCATCCCTGTAGGACTCTGCAGTTGGATCGCTAGTTTTTAGATGTCGAGCATACAAGTCGTGTCGACGGTTCTTCGCTCAGAAATAAGGACAATAAACGCTGGCGTTCCACAGGGTTCGTGCTATCCCTGACGCTGTGCATCCTGTTTATCAATGACATGCTCTCAATTCCGGGCATGCATTGCTATGCGATGACAGTACGCGGTATGCTTCATTATACCGGCATTCAGGGATGTCTCGGCTCTATAGAAGAGAAACGAGCAGATTTTAGTGCTCGATGTCGAATATTTGTTGAAGAGAGTCTCTGAATGGCGCAATTAAACCTGGTGGAGTTTAATCCGACGAAGTGTGTTTATAGGCTTTTCATGGTGAGTGCTCCAAGAACTGTTTGATATCATGCCAGTGTCACGCGTTTACCATCGACGACCGACGCCGAGCTAGGGTCCATCCATACCACCTGGAAACTTCCTCCAAAACCGTTCGTTTCCAGCGATCGTTCCTTCCGCGTGCGTGCAAATTATGAACGACCTCCCAGCCTTGTGTTCCCTAATAACTACGACATGCCTTCTTCAACGAGGTTTAAAGAGAGCCCTTTCCTCTTGATAGCAGCGGCAGGCTATGCCCTTAGCATTGCAGTTGTCCATGAGCGGCGGTACCGTTTTTCATCAGATGGACCGCCAGCTCGTCTGCCTACATAAGCAATAAAAAAAATAAAAAAAATAATAGCCTAAATCAAAACTGAAACCAATCTAAGTTTTTAAACTCGTCATGTGCATTTTACTAGCACATGAAAGATTTATAGTATTTACGTTTATAACACAACATTCATAAAATAAACAAAATAATGTTATCAATTCTTATTTGACAGGTACTGATATTACTGACAAGCTTCCTGCCAGAAGTAGGAACTGCGGGAGAAGCCAGTGAACAATTTTTGCAACTTTACCAAAGTACGTACACCAACTTAACTTACATATCTTATTTACGTGAATTTTATCTTTGGATAGAAAGTTAATTATAAGGGTGTGTTATTGTACTTTAGGTCTTGCTTCTGAGCGCCGTGGAAACAGTTCCTTGCTTTGCGCGTGTGTTGCAGCAGATCGCGGACTTGATGACAAAGGAGATTGAAAATCTGCATCGCCTTGAAGAGACTACTCTAACCTCAGATCTGGCTCAAGGTATGAAAATTTTTCGACAGGGTGACCTGCGATAAACAATAAATATTTTATTGTGTCTACCCGCAAAATAAATCCAGCGATTATGAGAAAAGTCTATATAATAAAAATAAACTATATATTTTTTTATGTTTTAAATTATTTATCTACATTCTGCACAATATGGCTTGTCAAATGTGTTATTTAGCTAGTGAGACTACTGTGTTTAGGAAACTTAACATCGCCTTTTGTGACTGCTGCAGGGCATTGATGATGTAAAATAATTATTATCTACAGTAATAAGTTTCTTTTAACATAGCATTTGTCATGAATAGGCGTATCAATTATTATTGTGATTGTCTCGAAATTTTTGAGACAAAATATTTTTTTTTATGAAGTTCATTCATTCATTCAACAACTAAAATATTTTATTTAGGTTCAATTTTCATTTTGGTTTCATCATCATTATCAGCCTATAACGATCCACTCCAGGGCC
The DNA here is from genome assembly GCA_019425675.1 of Leucinodes orbonalis. Classification (NCBI taxonomy): domain Eukaryota; kingdom Metazoa; phylum Arthropoda; class Insecta; order Lepidoptera; family Crambidae; genus Leucinodes; species Leucinodes orbonalis. The sequence goes on from PQWD01009482.1 coordinate 5,721, forward strand.
AGCCCTTCCATGACCGCATTTGTATTTGTTTATTGGCATTGTTAAGTACATCCGCGTATCATATGATATGCAGGTTACGCGCTGAAGCGCCTGACGGAGCTGCTGGCGATGTTCCTGGAGGAGAGCGGCGGGCGGCGCACGTACAAGGGGCGGCTGGTGGGCGCCGTGCTGGGCGGGTACCTGTCGCTGCGGCGGCTCGTGGTGCAGCGCACGCGCCTCACCGACCACACGCAGGAGAAGCTGCTCGAGCTGCTCGAGGAGATGACCACCGGTACTGCACACACCACACACACCGCCCCCACACACTGAGGGGGCTCCACATCCTTGCTCTTGTAGCAAACCAGAATATCTGGGGGCACGGCAGTGTCCCCGCCAAGTCGAGCGCGAAGCAAACACTGCCGTACCATCCTTTACAGGATCCATTTCGCCGCATTTTCAGACCCCAATTTGAGAACCTTTGAATAATACTAGAACGCTGAATTTCGTCATCTAGTAAGATATAATAACAACTTAAATCCAAAATTTCAAGTCAGTAGGCCATTTAGTTCCGACGTTAAGTGAAAGCAAAGTCTCGCATTTTCGACAGATAGACACTCACTCACTCATGATCATCAAATAGAACTAGTACTTTCCATCAATCATAATAATAAAGTAATCGCAGTAAGGAACCTTAGACTTGGCACGTCTTTGTCTTGATTTCATTAATTTTTAGAGATAAGCACTCCATCGAGACTTGGCTAGATTTTTTACAGAATTTTTGGTGGGATCCCTTTTTTCTACTAGCGTAACGATACCAAATACTGCACTTACCAAACGGTTGTTTGGGCAATGACGACCAGACATAAGGTGGCGCATTGTTGGGCTGCCCAACAAAGGTAATCCGAAACAAGACCGCCCGTAATCTTGCATCTAGCAAAATCCTTTCTCCGACCGGGAAGTATCCGAAACCTTCTATTGGTGTATCGCCATAACTATACGTTTTCAGAGAGAAGCCTGATCATATATAATTAGAATTAGTTATATATAGAACATCGTAATATAACTGAAATATTTTTAGGTACTGAAGCGGAAACGGCGGAGTTTATGGCTGTGTGCATAGAGACCGTACAAAAGTATCCATTGCACGACTACCGCACGCCGGTGTTTATCTTCGAGAGACTGTGCTCCATCATATATCCCGAGGAAAATGACGTGGGAGAGTTCTTCCTTACTCTGGAGAAGGATCCTCAGCAGGAAGACTTCTTGCAGGTATGTTTAACTTATTTATCGCGTGTAGTGTAGAGTGTATTGACTTTTGATCCAACATTTTACTTAAAGTTAAGAAAAGTTAATCAGGATATTGTTCAGTTCATATGATAATGATGAGACCCAACGTTTTATAAGACAGTACGGCCACCTACAGCCCTTTGCTGTTTTAAAATAAACCTGGATATTTTAAAATTTACGTTATCGTTTGAATAATATATTGTACCTTGATTAATTTTTTATATGTGGTTTGAATGAAATGTTCATGTCTTTAGTGTAGAATTCACTTGTGGTCTTACGAATTATTTAACCATCCTATAAATACCTACTACAAGACACAGAACTTCTCATAAAGCCTGGCTAAGGGGATATTAAGTCATGAACCACGGAACGGTTCCAATGCGGAACTTCTATACTACAACATCCTAAGATAGAAGCTGAGACCAAAGGTTTATCGTTTCTTACGCAACACGAAGGACTCAAGATGTTATTTTCCAGTCGCTCATCCTGTGTCCGACCATTGCGATAATTGCGTAACTTGTACGATCATCAATCGAACGCGCCACCCGCTGCGCCATTGAATCCTTAAAATATTAAAACACTAAAATCCTGTTGATTGTTCTCATAGGGTCGAATGTTGGGCAATCCGTACTCATCATTGGAGCCAGGCATGGGTCCGCTGATGCGCGACGTGAAGAACAAGATATGTACGGACTGCGAGTTGGTAGCACTTCTAGAGGATGACAACGGAATGGAGTTGCTTGTTTGCAACAAGATCATGTCGCTCGACCTGCCTGTGAAGGAGGTTTACAAGAAGGTGAGTTTGAATTTTATTTTAGTACAAAAGATTAAAATAGGGCGAGAGGCACACGCCACCGACATGCGGAAAAATGCATAAATACCTTCAGCATAGCAGATTACAATAACTAGTACTTTGTTACTATTGTTAGACGGAAAAGAAACGACCAACGCTACCCATCCCTAATCAATTGAAGAGTGATGTCACGTCACTAATATCTCTCTCTTGACATTAGCATTGTACGCGGGAAACAGTCATATTGTAACACTAAAATTTAATCTATCAATAAATGTTGTTTAAACTTAAAGAATCATTTATTACTATATACAAACAAAACTATTTCAAATATTTTTTTTATTACTCTATTTCGTCTAACAATGAACAGTCTTCTTATAGAGTGAATAATTAAACCGCTTGACGACATTAGACCTAATTTAGGCCTTCTTTTTTGCTGCCGAATTTTTATTTTTACATAAAACCTTCGGTATTAGTTATTTAAATAACATTGTGCATCACTATTCAGTAAAATAAATTTGAAATTTACTTTTGAAAGCCCACCAATGTGCTTTATAAGTGATATTTAGTAATAATAGCTAGTATAAGTGTAACGTTAATATATTATACACGGTAGGTATGGTGCACATCTGGCGAGGGCGTGGACGCTATGCGAGTAGTGTACCGCATGCGTGGGCTGCTGCTGGGCGACGCCACCGAAGAGTTTGTGGAGACGCTAAGCCAGACGAACGCGGAGGCTGTCGACGATGAGCAAGTCTACCGTATGGCTAATGTGCTTGCCGATTGCGGTAAGTATTACTCATGGCTTAGTAAATTTGAAGAAATGTTTGCAAGTGATACAAAATTCACTTGAATTTTTAAGTTATGTTAGGCAAAATTAACGAATTGCCTGTGTTGGTTTATCTTTTGTTTCATAGAAGCACAGTAGACACAGAACAGTAGGTTATCTAAGGCCTCCCGCCGAGTTATTTGCCTATTCTTGCGTTGATCCCCAGGGTTGTCACTTTTAATATTTTCGAACAAGCGGCACTTGATCTAAATCCTTACTAATATTATAAATAGGAAAGTAAGTAAGGAAAGTAAGCTTGATTCCCATTTCACGACAAATTTCAACAAGGACTCCAATAACAATGGAATTCGAAACCGTTACTATCGATCTAGCGTACTATATACAAAAAAAATTTTCTAGACAGCGTGTTTGCGACGCCGTCATTCGATTGAGCGATTTTCGATACAACAGCTTTTTGAAAGGGCGTACCACACGGCATTCGAAACTACATATCGGACCCCATCTTATTATAATTTAATTAAGTTAATAATATTATTATAAGGACGCCATATTTGGGTAAACCAACACATAAGAGAATAAAAAAAATATAATTGTAATTTGCAATATTAATTATTGTGAAATTGCCCTTATTACTTACACTTTACGCGTCAAATATGTTTACCTTAACATTATTTCGTACTCAATCCTATGTTTTATAGTAAAACTAGGCTTCTTAAAATAAACTTTAGCTCTAATCATAGTATTCAGGAAGTAAATTTGGGAATACATTTATATGGAAAATGCGACTCGGCTACGCTTTTAATAAAACAAATAAACTGTGAAATAAACAATACAAATATCGCATTTTCTAATAAGATTTAAGTATAAGTAGTTAAGTAGGTACTTACATTTCTGGTTCAGTAGGAACTATGAAGAATGATAAGTCCGGGTTTGCGAAATTTTATTGAGGCACCCGAAAACTACAATATTTTTTGCTCTTTTTGAGGTCATGATACTCGTAATAATTAATATTATGGTGAGTGGCCGGCTAGAGTTGACAAATGCGAGCGTAACTCGCGCGTGCTCACAGTCACGCGGCACAGCCCGTATTGCCGCCACCTTATTCCCCGATATATTATACCAGCGTGTGCGTGAAATCGCGTGCAGACACGGCGCGCGGCGCGGACGCACACATTCAAACCGAGAGCGGCACGTTTGTATGAAGATGTTTTACTGTATGTCTACTGTGATAGAAGTCTGTCTTAAACGTTAAAGGAATTGTGTTGTCTGTTGGGGCTGTTTACTTGTGGAGATAATGTATATGAATCGACTTGTTATTTCATTTACGGATTTAAAATATCATTTGGCTACATTATATCTATCGGACATTAAACAGTCAAGTTCATTACGAAGGATTTATTACGGCGATGTGTTTGATTCATATTTCAAAATAGCTTTTTCTTCAAATAGCAGGAATGTCCTAACTTCATTGCGTCTGAGAACATGTGACGCCTCTTTTACGTGCAACGTTTCATTCGAAGCATATTCATGCATGGTCACCTGGTGGTAAGTGATATGCTTGGCCATGATTGATGCAGTGACAGAACTCTGTGACATTATAATTTTTTTGGTATTGCGGTTGAGACGTCGGCTGCATCACCTAGGGTTCCGGGTTCGATCTCCGGGCAGTACAAACATTTGTGTACATGAACATGTCTGTTTGTAATGGTCTGGGTTTTTCTATGTATATGTATGCATTTACAAAAAAAAAGTGTATATTACGCTTATTATACACGCTTAACTTGGGGCTAGATGGCGCTGTGTGATTGTCAGTGGATATTATTTATTATCTGGCAATATCAGCCGAGTGTAACGTGTGTATGTTGTGTGTAGGCGGTCTGGAGGTGATGCTGTCCCGCCTGGCGGCGGTGCCGTGCGTGGGCGTGTCGCGCGCGCTGTGCTCGACGCTGCTGCGGCTGCTGGCGCTGTGCGCGCGCGTGCGGCGCTGCGTGCGCGTGCTGACGCGGGCCGACACGCGCGCGCTGCCCGTGCTGCTGCGCGCGCTGCACCTCGCCGCCGCCGAGGAGCGCGACCACCCGCAGCCCCACCTCGTCTGCCAGCTGCTCGAGGTAACCACGCCCCCGACACGCCCACTCGTACTGCTGCTGGTACACTTGACATGTCTCGCACTCAGTGCTAACCGACGCGCCAGATATACGCCCGTGCTGCTGGGTCAGTTACCGTGCCTCGTACTCGGTGATGCTGAGGTGATAACGTTCCTCCAAATGTCGTGCACTCAGTGGCAGCTGTCGCATTGGAGATACTGATATTACCATTGTTAACTTTTAACCGCCAGGATTCAGACACAGTAGAAAATCTATATTATTGTTAGTTATATTCAGTGCGGTTAGAGGCTTGATGAGCAGATGTGTTCACGTTACCTATTGTATGTTTTGTTTCCTCTTTCCAAGTGGAACTGTATTGCTTATTTTAAAACGATAAGCAAACGTGCTGCTTTAAATATGTTAGAATACACTACACTAAAACCAATTTGTTGCTAACTCTGTGTTATCCTCAGACATCCCTAGGTTTAAACAATCCCGCAATTATGCAGTAAATTTAAAAAGAAATGTTTATTTTTGTTTGAAATATTACATGAATTTACATTCAATTCAAAACATCAGCGTCTTTTCAAAAAAAATTTATGATAATTTTTTATCACAACATCTCACCTTGTTAATAAATTAAATTTTATCTTGCAGATCATGAACGTATACTTTCTGTTGCTGCGAGCGAAAGTTTGGGAGTCCGTTCTTACAATTCTCCCTCATTTGAGGTCCAGGAATATGTTCAAGCTCTGCTCCATGCACAGAATGCCCTGGTAAATAAATATCAAGATAATGTCTGCATGAAAAGTGTTTTATCTAGTTCCTTTGAAATAAAAATGCCATTGTATTTCTTTTCAGTACAACAATTCTGTACTCTAGTCATCTAACTCGCGTCCTAGCCGCACTAGTTACGGCAACGATCTCAAGATGGCGATGTTAGTGACCATTTAAACCTGTATCGACTTTGACCGGTTAGACTCGAACAATGGACCGAGGAAGAGTTCCGAATGGAGCTTTTCTGTGTACTCTGCGCTAATATTGAAAGGAATTCGATCGGGGGTACTCTCAAAGACTATCTCATATCGCTTGGTGTTGTTCGCGATGCTCTCGAGTACATAGTGGTAAGTCTTAAAAATATTTTTTTTAAAGAACTTTATGAAGTACATACGTACGTCAATGTAATTTTGTATAAATCACTATTGTTCAGGCTTGGTTTAATTACGTCTGAAAGAGATTAGGATCCTATTTAGCTGACGGTTGACATGGTTTTCATATATTACCTATCAAGCTAACCTCCATGTAATTTATAAATGAAGGGCTTATCCAGAGTTTGTCAAACCGGGCCTTAGCATCACGGGCTTATGTAACATATTTTGTAAATATGTTTTGTTATTTTTACAATTTATTTTAAGATACGTGCTGTATACAATTTCGTCTTGGTTTATAGAAACATGCACCATGTGTGAAGCCTACGCTAGTGTGCACTGATTCCGATGAATTGAAGGAGTTCATTAGTCGACCGGCCTTGAAGTATATACTTCGGTTCCTCACGGGATTGGCTACAGATCACGAACCAACACAGGTAAGCCTCTTACAAATAGGTATATCATTATTAAGAATTCCTGATTTATTGTAAAAAGTATGTACACCAATTATCTGATTCCTTACTCTTGAAACTTGTAATATACGTTAATTAAGATGGGCAGGAGTTACTTGTTTGTACTGTGTTAACTATAAATATTAATGCACTTGACAAAAAAAAAGTAATAATAAAAATATGCGGGCAGGTTCCAAAGCAATGAAACCGTTGCGTTTGGTTCTTTAATTGACAAACTCGCGGTCCATGATACACTATTATACATTGTGCAGTGATGTTTAAATAATAAACTAAACGTGAAAAAAAATATGACGAAACATTTTTTATTTTCAATTTAATCAATCCATGCCCGTGCGCGCGTCATAGTACCCCTTCTCTGATTATTATCGTTTTGTCCCTTATCCGCCAATTAACCGAACAGACGGGGTTTTGACAATCATTTGTCTAAGCTACCGTTATCAGGGGGTTCGTCGTCAGATGGTGTATTTATTCTAATATTCCTACAGATATTATTTCATTTGATACTATGCCATTATTTTTTATGGTGTGACATTAACAAGACTTTGTTGTCCCACAGATGCTGGTATGCGAGAAGGTGATACCGATCGTGCACCGTCTGGAGCAGGTGTCGTCGGGCGAGCACGTGGGCTCTTTGGCGGAGAACTTGCTGGAAGCGCTGCGTTCTCAGCCACAGTGCGCAGCAAAGGTTCAGGAAGTGCGAGACTTCACTAGACAGGTCGGTTAAATGACAAGAGACCAAAATTCATTTTTAGGCTTCCGTAGCTTATAGGTTCGTCAAGTCTGTCTGTCGTCAACACTACACTATTCAAACTTTGTAAATATATGTATACAGTGAACCGCTATAAGGCGTTGACAAGAAACTTAAAAAAAAAAATTTTTTGGGGTTCCCCATTCTTTGAACAAAAACTCAAAAAAAAATTTTATACGTCATAAACGGTGAACAACTTTCTCATATTAAAACTGTAGTAGGTGCCTAAGTAAATAAAAAAAGGTAAAGTTTCACTGCAGTAACAAATGACCTCTATACATAAACAAACATTATGAGAGCTCGGTGGCGTAACCACTAGCACGTAAAGTTGATCGTGAGAGTTAAACAACTATCGCTGATTGCAATCTGCGCTCGCCAATTGCCGGTGAAGTTGTAAAGGTCATCTGCGGCCAACAGCAGTAGTCAGTTCGAAATAACTATGTCACTGGTCAGTTATCGGATAATTTACCAAATAGCATAGCCTGCAAATTATGAAGGGTCTAGAGATACTATAGTCCCTTCATCCGTTGTTTAGTACCCATAATACAGGCTTCACGGTTAACTTGGGGCTAGATGGCGCTGTGTGAATGTCGGTTGATATTTATTATTATTACAACGTGTTACATTGTGTGTGTATTTGTTATACAGGAGAAGAAGCGCCTAGCGATGGCGGTCCGCGAGCGTCAGCTAGGCGCGCTGGGCATGCGCAGCAACGAGCGCGGCCAGGTGACGGCGCAGTGCTCGCTCACGCAGCAGGTGGCCGACCTCGCCGAGGAGGCGGGCGCCGTCTGCTGCATCTGCCGCGAGGGGTACAAGTACCAGCCCACCAAGGTAATGTCACCCCGCCACCAACTTACAAATGTACACTACAATGTTCAGTTACGTACAGTAAAATGTATGTATAAATGTTATTTGAAATTTGGTATGAAGTATATGTAAAAGCTTTTTTTAAATAAATATATTCTGACTTTGAATTTGTCTGAAAACGTATACAATTTATTGCACGTGACTGTATAGCATACACAAAATATTGTGTCTGTGTTGCGGGAAATAGGTGATATAGCTAGAATATAAAAAAAAATTAACTTAAGAAAACAAGCAGAGAGCTTAGATAGATATTTAAAGAAGCCAACAAATGGTCGACGTTGAAACCTGTCCATTCAGAAGTTGGATTGTTAACATATCGAACTGTATTTTAATACCCTATCAGTTCATCTAATAAATCGGCATATAATAAAGGATCACATTAGAAATAATGCTAACTGTAGTGCTAAGTGCTAGACTAGACATGCCTTTACATGAGAAAGCGTTTGAAACATAACTAATCACGCTTGTTGGTTCAATGGCAGTTGTCATTTCGCTAAGATCTCGTGCTGTAATGAGTCCCATCGAATTTAAGTATACGTATTATTTATTTCAAGGTATTGGGCATCTACACGTTCACCAAGCGGTGTCCGGTGGAAGAATTCGAAGTACGCGCTCGTAAGACGCTGGGCTACACGACCGTGTCGCACTACACAACATCGTGCACGTGGAGTGTCACATGGCAGCTGTGCGTTTGGCACGTGCAAGGCATGTATCTTTAACTATTGAGTTTCTCGCTGGATTTTATTCAGTAGAATCAACTCTACGAACTGGTGGTAGATTTAAACTAGTTTATATAGTTTTTTTTTATTGGACGTCCCTAAACTGACTTGTAAAGACTTAATTAAATAAAGGATATTTTGAGTTTGAATTATTTATGACAACAAGGTACACATTCAATATGTATAGATATGTGTGTACGTGAAATAGATACATACAATCACAACTTAGTAGTATAGTAACGAAGGTATGAGTCAGATTTTACCAAGTCCTAAACTGAGATTAAAGAGTATTTTTTATCAAGTATTTTGAGAGCCAACTGACCAGTCAGGCAGTCAATATTACAATTTAAAAAACAGAAAGAGGTATTTGCTATTTCGTATTGATATTTTATTGTGTCTTAAATGCGGGCGGTTACTAAATTAATGGAAATGTTATAACAGGGATGAGTGGGAAAGTGCAGCGCTGCAGAACGCATCGACGCGTTGCAACGGCCTGCTGCCGCTGTGGGGACCCCATGTGCCAGAGTCCGCCTTCGCTAGTTGCTTGGCCAGGCATACCACTTACCTACAGGTAATTGTAGTATAACATATAGTTATTATGTCTATCGTTAAAATAAAAAACAAGATCATATCATTTTGGTTATGACCTCTGATGAACTTGAATGACGACCGATTGATGTCGTCTCTTATACAAAGTTATTTCACTAGCTACAGTGCCGTCATCCCGGAACACAAAAGTGCATAACACTCCTGTTTCTCGGGACAATATCTGGCACTGCGGTGATACCTACGAAGGCGACTCAGCATCGAGTCTACCATCTAGTTCTCGGGTGTGCGGCGCAGTGCAGCATTGATGGAGGATAATAATTGTCTATCCGTTGTTGGTTCTTTAATGCGGCTCTGTCATGGATAGGCGTATCACCTACAATCAGGAGAGCGTCCTGTACACTTATAACATAAAAAAGCGTTTTTTTATGTTATAAGTGTACTGAAAATGTGTTAGAACTCTTAAGTATTACCGAGTATTGGTTGCAGGAGTGTACGGGTCACCGCGACATCGGTCACACGTGCACTGTGCATGACCTGAAGCTGTTGTTGTTGCGGTTCGCGCGCGGCCGCACCTTCCACGACGACACGGGCGGCGGCGGCCCGCTCTCCAATATGCAACTGGTGCCGGCCCTCGCGCATATGGCGCTATACGTCATCAACACGTTCGTATATATTATGTCCGCTCAATCATATACTAGGATACCTAGCCCTCCTCGCAACGCCCTAAGCCGTGGTTCGAGTCCAACTCTGCAACACACTTAGGCTCGCTGTGAAATTTTTAAAGCTACTTGCCCGTTGTAACGTTAGTATATCAATACTAATACTGTTATTGTTCAGTAACACTTAACCATTTAACCTTTTGACCACTATCGTCACTTATATAAGATCGAAACAAAAGATTTTCTATTGTGATCCGATATCATGCGTTTTTTTGATCTCAATGAACCTCCGCTGATGGATATAACACAGACTATTTTGTCTGATATCTTGGTGGTTACAATTTAAAGTAAAAAAATCATTTAAATTACGTACTAGGATTTTAGACACAATAAAAAACAATTTTGTAAGTTGAGGATGTATTCGTCTGTAGCGGTTGAACCTATAAACTGCCAGGATTCCATTCAATAGAAAATCTATTGTGTATGTTGAATGACTAGTGCTGTTGGCCGCAGATGGCCCTCACATCTTCACCGGGCAATTGGCGAACGCAGATGGCTCTCAGCCTTAAATTAAAGGTTTATACTAATGTTATTATTTCGTCAGGAGCCGAGTGGGCGGACGGGAGACAAGCGCGCTGGAAGCCTTCCTTGCGTGGACGCCGGCGCGCGTGCTCGAATCCGCGCACGATGCGGACGGTCCGCTGTACTTTGCCACGCTCGCGCTTATGCTATACCCGCACGCCAAGTACGTATATATATCTCTCTTCAACATCACAGTGGACTGTGATAGGACGCTGAACATAGATTTCCTCCATTCTTCATTGTTCGGCTTTTCTCATACAGCCTCCACCAGCGACCTTTAGCAAATCGTGGTCCATCTGGCCCTAGGGCGTTCTACGCTACGATTGCCAAGACGTGATCTTCACTTCACAACTTGTCTGCTTCAACGGTTTGCGGTTCTGCTAATTCGTGACGAGCCCACTGCCACTTCTATATGCTGATCTGGCGAGCTTTAGTTCTCTTACGAAAAAAATCATTTCTGGTTTTATCCCTGAGAGAAACCCCAAGCATAGCCCCCATTTAGTGACTTTAAATTTGTGAACTTATCCCGCAGTCAGTGTCTATGTCTTAGTTGCGTATCTCACTGATATCCGGAATTGAGAGTCCCTTAGCGGTCATCAATGTTCTACTATATTTAGAAACGACGTAAGCGAGTCATAGTCTTATAATTATGTGCCGAAGTTCCTGACGTTTGGACTTTTGTCACGATGTGCACCTTAAATCTTGAGTTTTGGACCGGCTTGGATCATGTAGTAATTCTAGTTGACAGGTAGTAGTATGGTAGCGTCGTTGTATGTTGTGTGGGTAAGGCTTGTTGTTACGAACAGCCTGATTATTGAAAATGTAAGTACGTGTACATCAATGACGTAAAAAGTATAGATTAGTGATATGTTCACAAAACAACTGAAAAAAGTGTTCCAAAACAGCGACAGCACACACAAATATTTCGAATGAGCGTACATTTACCCAAACAAAGAGTCTACAACAATATTCTCTTTGGCGGTTCGTTTTTGAGGCACGGGTGGCGTATCTACCTTTATATATACAGAATATCATTGCTCGACATTAACATAATATTTGTGTTCCAGATGGAAAGCAGTGCGCGTGGAAATGCTGAAACGTATGTTGGTGATAGGGCACGCGCGGGCGCTAGCCCCCGGCGGGCCGGCCCTGCGGTCACTGACCCCTGAGCAGCGCGCCGCCAGGCCCTGGGCCGACTACAAGCCCTATGCCATATTCATTGTAGTTATCGACCAACTTTATAATGTTATGTTCAAGGTAAGAGCTGCACAATATGTTTTAAACTTAATTTTGAAATTTTCTTCTCATTAAACTCAGTAAATTTAGCATAAAAATTAACAACAAACTTAGAGAAATGTAATAATGAGTTTGAGGCAAATGCAATGATACCTCAATGAGATCGAACTAAATATAAATATTTCCTTTGTCCATACTGTGTGGAAAAGCCTGTGCCCTTCAGTGGGACGCTAAAGGCAGATGATGAAAAAATAGTATGATTTTTTTTTAAATTTAAGGACAATGGCTGGATTGCAACTGGTATCGCTCTCTATTCAACCTATCGCAGTCTCCCTCATTTATCACTGGTGGTATCTCATCGCGAATAGAATATTATGCACTGATCGTATGTATTGAACATAACAATCTAATTGCCATAATGTTTGAATATAGAACGTAAACGCAACAACGGTGGAGCAGTGGCCGGTGAAGCTGGCCGAGTACATCCGTCACAACGACGAAGCAAACGCCAAAGCGGCTGAGCGTATCGTGACTACGCTGACAGACGAGCTGTTGCCGTGCACCTCACTGGGTGAACTATGCGACGCGGCCGGGCTACTGGCTGCCGTGCCCGACGCGGATGCCCTACTGCGGGCCGCCATCGCTGCGCTTCCTTGAAATACTACACCACACTGTTAGCTGTCTCGCTCGCTCACACACAACGCCCCTACTATCTCATTCTCCCGGATACCAGCGCCCGCCTCGTCTGAAGAGCTTCTTTTCAGCTTAACCCATGTCGACTGTTGCACATCGTTTCTACCGTAAACAGTATTAATTCAAAATCCCCGTCACTAGAAAACGCCTCTTCTGACTCTGAGTCTTGTCTGACGAACTTAATCGAATTCTAACTTTCACCTGAGTGTCGCAATTGATTTAAGGTAGTGGAATAACGTATCTCCGACGTGAATTCGCCATTTAGGGATGCTTCTATGGGATAGACCTAGTGCACGGTGTTCTTTTGACAGATCCGTCATGCACGCAGTTTGTATAACAAACATATAATCGTGCAAGTTTGTTCTATTTTTCAACACACGCCATCAAACTAGCATTTGGAATACATCGCATACTTTTCCTTGCATCTCTAAGAAATATCTAAAGCTTTTTTAAAAATAATAGGCATATTTCTATATTTCATAAAAGCTATTATTGTTACCAACAAGGACCAAGACGAGCGTTGTAGGATTTATTCTAAACATCTGCATGTTTTGTAGATAGTCGTATCAGCGAGGCGTAGTTTGAAGTACTTCAATTTGTCAAATCAATGAGCGAGGCCTGAGACAAGCTGTTGACACATCCCTTTCACTACTCTGGGTCAAGGCTCGCTGGAATGATATAATGCTCATTAAACAAATTCACAGGTGCATTAAATCAATCAATAGATTTCATAGTTAACATCAATTTCTAATGTATTATTGTATTTGGTGCTTCAATTGTAATCACTTTTGGTTTGATTTAGTAAATAAATAGTTTCTGCTTAAAATTATTTATTTGATTGCCAGCCTAACTTACCTTGAAATAATATTTAGTTAAGTTAGTAATAATAATTCCAATCAAGCGATTACTTACTCAGTGATTAAAATATAAAATTGACAACAATTAAGAATATGTCAAACATGTGTAATCATTTATTTTTAATGTACCATGATAAAAACAACGCGTACCTTAGATTATACTTGCAAATTGATCTCAAAGTTAATGTAACTATTGTTATGGTGACAAGTAGAGCAGTGACTTTTGCTCATATGGGTATTGCTCAATGCGGATCGCGCATGTGCACAATTAAAGTTTTTTAATTTGGTTAATGTATTGTTGTTTAGGACAGCACCTTCTCAGTTATAGCTTGCAAGATTATTTTGGAATGTTGCTGACGAACCTTAACCTATTTTTTTAATGTATAGTTTTAGATATTTAATCCTATGATCCCTTGGATACGTAAATATTTCTGTTTATTTTTTTACATTCAAAAAGTTCAACATTATAATTGTATTATCGAGAGTAGTGGATCATATGCATTGTCCGCAATCGCATCGGTCTCTTAATTTTTGTAAGGGGTTTAGACTAACCTGGTAATATATCACGCCAACTCACTGATGCACATACAAGCATATGTGGCTGGATTAGGAACAGAATGATCAATTCGATCGGAAATAATCAAAGGACAGTTTTATCGGAGTTTAATTTTGTCATTCCTGCCTCACCCCCAATAAACTGAGGGTGTGTAGCGTACGAAGCCAACAATGCCTACCAAAGTTTGAGGCTTATAGGTGTTTCATCAGTGAATAAAAAAAAAATAGAATTAATTTTTTATTTTATTCAAAACTTCGATTAATATCTCCTCGTACCTATTCTCAGATAATCTCAAGTTAAAATTTCGGACAGCATATCATTTCTCAGACACTCGCGTTAACAATGTTTATTGCATATTGAATAATATTTTAATAACTTTATAATTAACTTAGAATACTTTATTCACATAATATAAATAGACTTAGGTAATACTTTTGTATAAACCCTATTTTAACTTATCTAAAATAGTTGTAGTTGTTGGATAAACAGGGTGCATTGTTTTGTGGAAACAAAATACTTTAGTTTAAAGCAAAACACTTTTTTCACCCTCAAGACAGTTTCGGTAATTTCATATAGGTTATTTAAATATTCTCCTCGATAATGGCTTTGGAACATTTTTCATATTGCAACATTAAGCTAAACAAATTGATAACATAGAATCACCAATAAGAATTATTCGGTTTTTTATATTTATAATGAAATACTATTAGGTGACCAATATAAACTCTAGTGATGTGTCTATGTTATCGGGTGAGATATTATTTTACCCCAACAATAAATATTAACATTACATACAGCTTTCAAATATGGAAGCTTTTAGAGCCTTGACAACCGAACATTACCTACCTACATAGTATAGGCCCGATACATGTTTTTTTTCAAACACACTCTCTAATAACGTGTTGGTCTTGACAGTAATAAGTCAAGCCGATATATCGATATAATTTATTGGCCGAAGGCCTTATCAATAGCCAGCCAAGAAAATATTTTCATAAGTATAAGATATATGATTATCGCTTACAAGCCCTTAATTTAAAGATACAATCCTTAATGCTTAATACAAGGCACGTGTGTTTAGATACCGTAGTCACATTTAGAAGTCGTAAGATCCACTCTCGCCGTCCTTGCCGATGCGGAAGATGAATCGGTACACGATACCAGCGACTACTCCGCCGGCCATCGGGCCCACCCATACAATATACGCGTTGAATGAAGTCATTTATTAGTATAGCTAAGTTAAAAGACAACCCTTCTTTGGCAGTCGGGGAATAAGTTTATGTAAAAAGCTGTTAACGAAGGTTTATAAACCTTGAATATGACCGTTTCCGCGATCTACTTAGGTAACCGTGTAGCCTGTATTATGGTACTAACAACGAATAAACATTCTTTGTTTCAGAATATACATACATATTATACGACAAAACACCCAGACATTACGCAACAGCCAGTCGTTAGCACACAATGTTGTACTGCCCGGGATCCGAACCCGAACATGTTGTCCGACGGCTCAACTCGCTAACACCAAATGGTCGTGTAAATGATGATATTTCATGTTGTTCCCATTAAAGCTCCTTTTGTTGTAATTTATCAAATAAATAAATATCCACTGTCGAGTTCATTACCAGCGCTATCTAGCCCCATAACAAGCGAATTATATATGAACACACGGCTAAACTATACTTAATACTATTTTTTATAAATTAATACAATATACCTAGAAACATCGAAACCGATAAAAACTGACCTGTTCATGCACACAAATGTTTGTACTGTCCGGGATCGAACCCGGAACTCTTGGTGATGATGATGACTAGCCTCCTAATAAGTGACTGCTGTAAATTAAACTATCTACAATTGAGAAAGAGTGAACGGGCTCTGGATATATTATCATATATATAGTCATGTCTATCTATTATAACCTGAACTCTCGTCATACTGTATGAAGGTATTAAAAAATAGTTGCTTGATAAAGAATGCAACTTTTGCGCCCACAGTCAACTGTATGTGGTACGAGGCATCTGGCTGTGCTATATATATATATAGCGCGATTGTGCCTGAACGAGTTAGCAGGATAGTAAGTCATGCGGCACTATGATTGGGAGTTATCTTTCTTATCAGCTGTAGGTAGTAATAATAGACCAATTTCTGCAAACTTGATAAATGGTCGCCAAAGGCTCGTTGGTTGTAAATAATTAGGCACTAAGTAAATAATAATAGTATGTACGTAGTACCTGATATCAAGCGAGTTAATTCATAGCTCAGTACGTACCCACTGAGAGGCACGAGCCTACTTAATTATATATTTTTATTTAAAATTAAGATCTGACCAACGTCTACGTCTGACTTTTTAAATCATAACATAATAGTAAATAGAAATTAAGCTTATATATTAGTTCGAAAATAATTGTAGATACAAATGCTTATTATCCTATATCTATCTATAGATGAAAGAAAAACCACAGATTAAATAAATATACTAAAGTGAAAATTAACTATCTCTATCATAAATTAATCTCACAGACCACGACTATACGAGGAGTATATATCGTTCGAAGCGCAAACTAACGCAAGTTCATTTACCATGCTTTCCCATGTGTGGATAAACGTGCATAAAAAATGAACAAATGCAAAAACTCTTACGTGAGAGTATCGTATCTCATTATTTACTGATGCTGACTGTAGGATAGCAATAAGTTATTACAGAAAGGGATCTAAGAGTACGAAAGTTGCTTGGAGGAAGAAATATTGCGAGTAGGTATAGAATTCGATAAATTGACTCACTTTATAGATGTCTAAAATATATTATCAAAGACACATTTAAAAATTATTCAAGGCATTATATGATTACTGGTAAACGGTTCAGATTGTAAATGTTATCTTCTGATAAAAAACGTACATATCACGTTAAATAAGATAGTAGAGCTACCTTAGGTTAGTTGTACTGAAATGCACCTACTGCTTTCTTGCTGACTGGTATCTAGGTATATAGGAATCCTATCCAGGCATGTATTACCTAGATAGACTATAATTATATTGCCTTATAGTATAAAAGCGATTTTCATGGTCATGATTTGACCAGCCGAGTGTGCGTGTCAAGTTTAACTCTGTGTTAAAACATTGCGCGAAGTTTCGAGTACAATTAAAGTATTATAATATTGAATTGCGTATGTTTTAAATATAAATACCTCCTACTTATCAGAGCTGCATGAAATGTATTTGTTAGAATAAAGAGATAAACAAAGCAAGAGCTTATGTTTCCTCAAGTATTGGAGAGACCTAGTCCCCCGTAGCTATTTTATCTTTCCTACCTATGATTTTATCTATGGTAATAATGATCAAAAACAATTAACGCTCTATATTTACCTACAATATTAACTAACTATCTATCAATATATCTATTTACAGTGGTAAACTTGTACTAGTTGTCAAGTAGGTTGGACCACCTAGTCGCAGTCCAGGTATCGATCCTGAAAACAGGAGTATTATGCACGTTTATTGGATAGGGCAATTTGTGCTATTTTGAAGGATTATTAGGTAATGAGCCCAACATCGTTGTCTCAGGTGATTGGTCAGCGTCTCATAATATTATATTCGTTATCAGTTAGGATAATAATTGTACCTATCCAGTTGGATAAATCCGTTGACACGCTTAAAAATTAAAGTTAAATACTTTATAAGCGTGCTGTCGTGTAAGAAGTATGGCGCTTTGTATAATATATATCATCTAGGGAAAGGTCGAACGCCAAAAGATTGATTCGTCAATACCTATATCAAGAGGAAATCCGATAGATAACTTTATGAGGAATACATATTTGAGAGTTTGTGAATTCTAACTATACGGAGTTACTCAGACCTTTATCTTTTTGACCATAGTAAAAGCTAATATGTGATACGATTGTTCCCTATGTGTCGTTACAAGATAACAGATAATACATATATTTCCATCGTTGGATGAATCTAAAATATTTTCTTCGGGAGGCTGCAGATATTAAACCTACTAATATTTTTATAACATAAAATACAAAGGAAGCCTTCCTTAGCAGTGCCAACGCGTTATGATTGACGATGTTTATGGTCCTGATATATAAATTGTAAATTGAATTGGTAATCATTCACATCACCCCATGCGAATCCAAGTGCGATGACGAGGCGGCCGAACGACGCGGTTCATGCTCGAGCCGAAACGGATCTGTCAGGAACATACATACATCTCAATGTATGCAACTATAACACTTTAAATCCTGTGTTCAGTTTTTAAAATGTAATACTTAAGTACATAACGACATTTAAAAAGACAACAAAAAAATAAGTCAATTATTACAAGCTGAAGTTTTTGGGTATCCGTCTTTAGTTGTTGGTGAACAAGACTTACATAAGACATGATGCATGCAATCATACGGCAACAATACCTCTACTCTTGATTTTAGGGATTTTCTAGCGACATAGCCGGATCAGCAAGTTGAGCTGGCAGTGGGCCGTCTCTTATTAGTAGAACGATTGGCGTTGGAGCAAGAGAGTTCTGAGTGATAGCTCTCGTCTTCTAAGTACGTAGGTACGCCTTTCCGGTCGATGGACGACGACTGCGTAATTTGTCGCTAGTGGAGCTGGATGAGAAAGCGGGGGTCACGGATATCTGCACAAAAATGAGGATATGGTTTGTTTGAGCCCAAACAATGGACTGCAAACGAGGATGGAAGAAGAGAGAAGAGAATATACTTACGCAAGCAGCGTGACAGGCTGTGATGCTGAGACGAGTGCGAGTGCTTGCATGTCCGAAGTGTGTTGCTGCGTTGGCGTCGCACATCCCAGAACCACCATCGACGATGAGTAGATGTAGCGGTTATCAAGCGTGTGCATCGCGAGCGAGTGCGTGTGTGCGAATATTAGATGTCTATAACCAATCGTGAATACAGTGGATACGTATACGTTTGTTCATCGAGAAACAAGAAAAAACATACTGTGTAAATACACGAATTGTTTCCCAGTTGCTTTACTCTGTTGGATCAATACACCGCGCCGGGCAGCGTCAAACCAAATCCATGCTCGATTCTGGAGTCAGGGATAGCCAACTGGAAATAAAAACCCGTGTTCATAAATTGTATCAAAGTGTTACTTAATGTTTAATTTATATTTATTCAATAATAATTTCATTACAGTTTTGTTCTTAAAATATTAATACATAAACATAACACAAGAATATTGTTATTTTTAATAAGAGTTTGGTAATATTGAAACAAGAGTGTCCTGTCAGTGTATTGACACTCACACTACATTCGTTCACATTAAAATTGTATACAATAATACCATGTGACTACCTAACCTAAGTAATAAACATATTTTAATACGTGATGAAAATTGACGGAGTATCGTTTGCTGCAAAGAAAGGAAAAGTCCATTTTAATTGTCCGATTGTAAACGTGAACGTTGCGAGAATGGAATTTATGCAGGTATAAATAAAACAACATGTATTTATAAAACATCATCTGGTAAATGTATGAGTGTATACGCGTATGAGTGGAGGATAGCTCTTTATTTGAATGAGATCTTTAACGACATAACCACGATGAATTCATACAAATGCCTGTACAATAGCGTTGCGGTTGGACGTAATGTTACATGATAGAGAATAATTGTGGGAACTGGATGATGGTTTATGAAAACACTTTTGTTGAATCTTAGATTTGTATGGGAAAGCCATGTGCAAATGCAAATGCGTGGAAAGTGAAGGGAAAAGTAGGCTGAATATCAATCACCTATTAGATATTTTTAGGACGGAAAATAACCAATACGTAACTACAAACGTGGAGTTGTATATATGTGTAAATAAAATTACTTTATAGAATCCAATATCTATTACTATTCATGTTTTACACTCAAAATTATATCTTACTACACACGTTAGACTGCAACTAAAAAACACCCCCCCCCCCCCCCCCCCACCCCCCCCTATTGTATAATTATCTGATCCGGATTCGTTATCGAGTATAAGGTTGCGATTTATAGTCACGCATGTTACGAGTATGACCTAGGTGTAATTATTTTGATCTAATATGCAAGCTATAATTAAACTATTTGCATACGTGACTACAAAATACAACCTAATAAGGTTCCCATCATAATGTAAAAATCACTTAAATAAATTTACAAAAACGCTTTCTATTTAAAAAAATAAATATATATTGTCGATTAAAATGTTTTTTGTATGAAAATAGAAAATGTAAATTCAATATTTACTACAAGTCTTTGAATTATGACAGATAATTTTAAAAAAGGATCCAATATACAATAATAAATTAATTATATATTTTTTCAACTCAAAATGATACGTAAATAATCTAGTTACTTCTTTCTATCTATTCAACCTATCGCAGTCCACTGCTGGACATAGTCTCCCCCATTATCTACGAGTATCAATCTAGTTACTTGTTGTTTTGGTATTTCCATAAAGCCAATGAACGAATTACGACATGTGGCAATTTAACAGAATCAGTAGCAAAAGTTAACCTGCCATCAATGTGCAGTGATTGCGTTAGTTTGAGGCCTTGCGTTGGCTTGCATTTTGGATATGTTTTCCAACGCTCTAGAACTTCAGTGACCGGCTGTACGCACGCGCTTTCCCCTCTCTAAGCTCAGTCTGCACTGTCCTTAGGAACACTTTGTTTTCCTAACGTAAAGTCAGTATGGAATCGTGATTCTAGACAATCAAGACCTTATGTGGTTTAGAACTAAAACCGCAGCAATTCAAATATTGCTACTGTTGTCACCTGAGTAAGTGATGACAAAGGCATAGATAATAGCCCGAAAGATACTATATTATTGCTTAAAAAATACTACTCTGCCTCGGATGGGCATAAGTTAGCTACCTTATGTAATACCGAGAAACTGAACGATTTGAGCTCAAGCCATCGTATGCTAGAATTTGTTGACAGTCACTGTAC
The DNA here is from genome assembly GCA_019425675.1 of Leucinodes orbonalis. Taxonomy (NCBI): domain Eukaryota; kingdom Metazoa; phylum Arthropoda; class Insecta; order Lepidoptera; family Crambidae; genus Leucinodes; species Leucinodes orbonalis. Next base: position 26,679 of record PQWD01009482.1, read on the forward strand.
GTTTATCTAGAAAAAGAAATCTCATGTTTACAATGTTGTAATAAATATCAATTCTATAGCAATCGTTGTCAATCAAGTAAGTATACGCGCATGCATAATAAACCTGACGTAGTTCGCTGCTGAAATAGCTCGAGGTATGTGTTGTATATGTCAAGAGACGAATTCGACAGAGAAGAAATTCTTCTCCTGATGGTACCTTTGTTCTATTCCCCCAATGGACCACTATTAATAAGAGAAAAGTATCTATTTGAGTTCTAAATACCTACTTATAAAGATGAATGTCATCGACACTAGACAACTTTATCGCCACGAGATGTAGCGGCTCCTTGGCCCGCGCCGAGGTATCTGCCACTGATGATGTATTATGTGCTCATGCCCTTCAACCAACTTGATGTCCCCAAGAGAGATAAACAAGCGTAACCCCGCATTAATCGTGACTGCTGGTGATCTGTCGCAGCACAAGAGACGTGCCCAATTGCCTGTCAACAAAGAAAACATTATGAATACAGAATTGGCTCTTCTCGCCCTCTTCAACCTATCGCAGTCCACTGCTAACCATAAGGTCCCCCACATATTTGGTTTTTCTCATCCAGCCTCTACCGCCCATATTGCCTACCAACAAATAAAACTCTGTAGATCTTAATCCTTAATCTAGTCACATGGTTTAGTATAGGGAGGCTGTCTTTAAAACACAGTGCTATAGGCCGAAGAACGATCATAATATATTATGTAGTGATTGATTTTGTATTTATAATGAATTGCAATTATCTTAGTGAGCCTATCATATTAACGCATTGATTAGTATTTTCTAATTTCCTTTTAGCATTAAAGTGCTTTTTCTGCGTGCGAGGTTACATTTTCTCGCCTTACATTTTCTAGGTCGCCTTTATCCAGATAAACGTAATTATGTTACTTGTCCCCGTGCACTGTTCGGGCCGAATCTACTGAGATTATCGAAGATAACTGCTTACCAAATGCATCTATGCCAGATGACTATATTTTTCTCAGATAAACAATCTTAGACAAAGTATAAATTGGTTTATAATCTTGACGCCATTTGTTATTATTATGTCTTATCATTTAAAACAGATAAATCAATTGTTACAAACCGTGAATAACGTGAACGAAATAACGACGGTGATTTCAAAGGTATCAAAACCTTTGCTTGGTTTATACCTAATGTGAAACATTTTACATACTACAGAGGAGTTATTACTTTGAATGACTTCTCAATTGTGTCTTATACACTAAAACCATATGGCCATGAGATGATCCTGACCTATTAGCGCTCTAACGAATCGTTTATCGTTCTTGGAATTTATTGGTGATCGTGCAGCCACATTTACGAAATGTCAAAGGAGTATAAGTGCATTTAACGCGTGCAATACTTATCATTCGTTTATGACTTATACTTATAAATCTCAATTAGAGGGTCGCGATTACTTGCAGCCAAGTTAATTGAACATTGGCGAGCTGATATCGAGTTCATTTAGTATTTCTAACTAGTTACGCGGGTCGTCGGCCAACGCGCACGCGCACGACGCTTGCGACCTCTGACGCGCCCGCCCCGTGTATTATGTCAGAGGTCAACACGATGTGCACTCGTACAGTTAAAACAAGAATTGTGCATTACGCTCGGTGGTGCACAGCATTAGGTTACGAGTACCTTGACCTACGACTATTTACGCTACTCGCGTTCTAAACGATTTCTTACTAAAGTGTCTAGAAATCCTATGATATTTTATAATTGTAAATACTTAAGAGACTTTAACGGAGAGTTTTAAACCTATAGTTGTCATATTACATACTTGTAAAGCACTACTAATCACAAATGACAAGCTTATTTTAAACCACTGTTTGACAAGTTTTAATAGGTAGAGGTGTTTTACTACGTAAGTACGATGAAGGTTAATAAGATTTAGATATAACATCTCTCGTACCACTATATTGTCCTTCTGAACGGCTGTTCCATCGCCTCAGTTGGTGGGACGGGTTTTTCTCTAATGTTTGTATCTAGAAATCATTTTTTATACAAGTGACGGTTACACGGATACTTTTACACGCATTTATGAATGTATTACAAATTAATCATATATACTACATATATAAAGATAGTCTGATATCGCCGTTACTTGGTAATGTGTAATTAAAATATAGGGCTACCTCATTACATTTTATAGGCTGACCCTATTTGGTTATTACATCGATCATTACTTTTCGATCTTCCTTTCAAATATGGTTCAATTCCAAATTCTAGGCGCTCCGTCATATACATAGTCAATAAGGATTTTAACCGAGGCAGTCAGTCAAAAAGCGTATTGACTGAATTTTTCAGATAATAATCTTAATGACCGGTTACGAGTTTTGACTGATACAGTATGTACCTATATGCCAATTGCCATGTTATATCAAAAGATTATGGAATTATTTAATTATTTTGTTATTAAAAAGCAATGGTGGGCGAGGCAAAAATTTGGTAAAACAAGTTTAGACACAGGCCTGAATTACGATCAGGTCTACATACGTGTGGTCCCGTTCATTTCATACCATTATAAGTAATTTTAACTACCTAATCCAATTTATCAGCCATATCAATAATGCGAACGCACGTGCATGTTTCTTGTTTTTCTAGAATAACCTCAGCCCTACGAATGCCGTTCACCCGGCTGCAGTAGCGTTCGCTGCGACACTAACAGCCGCTGACAACGCACTGCACAAAAACTAACGAATTAATATTAAATTCGATCAAAACGGAATTTATGAACGGAAACCGCACCTGCGAGCTTTCCGAATTATCTCGACCTAATGGTGTTTATCATTCCATATTTTTATTAATAGCCGCCTATTAATGATAATATATTAACAAATTATGTGGTTCAGGCAATTTACTTATATAACATTGGCTGCATCTAATAATATTTTTAAATTAATGCATGTAGATAGCTTAATTTTATTTCCATTTTTTTATTAGGATGTTTTGAATTGGCAATTGTAATCAATTAAATTGATTTCTTAAAATTATACGTAATGAGTATGTAATTAATGTAATTATTAATATGATAATAAGACAAACAAACCCTCAAACCCTTTCGACCCTAACTACTAGTATAGTGTAACTATTAAAGTAAATATTATTTTCTCTCCCGGATGCTATATCACGTAGAGTATATAATGTTTGCACTATATGGTAGAGCTTATATTCCCCTTTGCAATAGGTGTTTTAGCAACCGGGCTATTATTATATTTATTATTATTAGAAAGTACGCAACAGGTATAAATTTACATTTCATCATGTACAGGTTTATTAGATCTGATATATAACCTATTAAAGCATACACCAGCATATCGATAAAAATTAAAATTATTTGACAAAATTAAGACAACACAAAATGATGAGCAGATAAACTAGATTTTACATACAATTATAACTACTACAATAAGGAGGAGCAAGATATCACAAAGGAAAAGTTACCACAAATGTACATAAAAACGCTTAACTCTCCTGGATGCGAGTAACTTAAACTTAATCTTGGCAGCGTATCGTGAAGATGTCAGATCATCTATTTTTTGGTCATTGAGTTATAATGAGAGCAACATCTAACCATAGGTGCGTGAAAGCCGAGATTCGATAATTATTTCGTTTTTTATTTTAATTAATTTTTTGAGTTAAGTAATGATTCTTTGGTAAAACGGGGACCTATAAAGGTAATACCTTAAGTTTGTAACTGACACGTAGAGATACTTATTCATTTCTATGTTGAGCGGGTTAAAAAAGTGATATAATACTTCTATATAGGATCTTGATATAGGACTTCTATCACAAACGAGCAACATAAATTTGTTGTAATAAATTTATTTTGCTGGTTTGTGATATAATAAAATTTGATGCTGCCGGTACTGACTGACAAGCTAATTTTTTTTCAATACAGCATTTTATTAATCAACAATATGTAAGCTACTTTTTTAACGTTATAGCGTAAATATCAACCGCAAATGTGTTTAAAATTTGAGGCCGTGGGAAACTGTTCCAGGTTTACTTTGAATAAACATACGGTCTGTAATTGAATTGGTTTCGGCGAAGGCGCGGGTGTGGACAGCTATGGAGCGCGCTTAAGTTAGTTGTGTCTGGAACTGTGGTCCACATACGGCTGTAGATGACCAAGGGCGTCTACAATCCCTAACATACGCCGCAAGCTTTAGGAACTAGCGACTAATACCTTCTAGAAGCTTTAATTCACGTAATGAGCTTTCGTTTGACACCATTCAATCTTTATGTGTTTGAATTTCATACCGGCTTTCATTCTTTGGTGTTAAACTTATAATGAAGTTATAATTTGGCACGAATACACTTAAAATAATTATTGTCCATTAGTTCATGCAAAAACCATAGGATAATGCTGTATTCCAACTTCTGTGCGACTCTACCAACTCTACAAACCTCTGTCAAATTATATAAATCAATACTAAGTCACTTAATCACCCAATCCATAATATTAAACGAAATTAGCCACACTTATAATGATCTAAATCGACCGCAAATTAAAATATGGCTTTAGCATTCAAGTTCACACTGAACATTAGATGTTGACCCTTCACGATTTTGACAACGAAGGCTGTGCTTGAAATTAATTAGGATTTATTTCAAAAGACACGTCATATTTTGTCTATGACTGTTATGGGATGATTCCGTTTATGTAATCAATTATGGGAATATATAACATTTATCAACAGTCTTCAATCTTTATATGTTTCGTCAATAGCGAGAGTCTTTTTAGATTTTAAGGAAACATAAATGATGCATAGTTATGTAAGGTATATTTTAAATATTGAAACTACATGTTTTACCAGTCATTATCTCTATTATCATTGAAATTACTCTCAGTAGGGAGAAAATCAAAGTACAATATTTTAAGAGAAAAGGTCTGGAATTCTGTTTACGAGTACGTTCCTAATTTTAAGATTTAACGAGTACATATTATGCGATTGTATTTGTTGTATAACTTGTTAATACGGTATCGAGTAACCGTTACCTCGACTCGAGTTAGTTGTTGTCCGCATCAACTGTAAACAGTCGTAAACAAACTTGATTGAGCTCCGCGCGCTGCATTCACAAGTGCAGTCGCTGAGACCCGTGCGTGCGCGGTGAAATGTTAACATTTATATACAAATAGCGGGTCGCAGCCTATAGATGGGCATGTTTATGTAAAATTGGGTGTAAATATTCCAATTTTAAATGCTCTTTAGCAGATATACTACCGTGAGGCGAAAGACGGACTAGCGGACCTTGTCATTGTATTTTATTTGATACGTGACGAAACACTTAAGTCTGAACTAAAATTGATGTATTTTAGATGCTTATTTTTATAATGGTCTTATTAAAACTTTCATAAAAAAGATACCTTATGTAGGAGGGACCATTGCCGTAACATATACAATCATCTGAAAATTTTCATTCATTTAATTTAATCGTCCCATTGTAGGACACAAGTCTCCCTCTAAATCATAAGCTTGCCGTTAATACACGACAAGCTTATGCTTTTTTTTTCTTCTCGCTAGGCAACACCATGGCCGTGCCCCTGGCGTTGCAAATGTTATATAAGAGTTCGGCCATTTACAGCCAGATAGACTGCTAGCTCGTCTATCTCTCTTATAATATATAAGTAAATCTTAAATATCTCAATGTATGTAAAAATACAACATGAGTATCGGAAAAATTTTGTTTTCCCTATACACACAAATAAGTGTTATAATAACCTACTGTTTTCTTAATTTGTTTAAGAGAATTTAATGAAGCTTAAAAGAGAAGCAAACATAGTGTGGCTAGAATGTACCTAAATAAAACAAAATCAGATTCGACTTTGCCATTTAATTTATAAATTTTTAAACGCGATCTGATTTTGGGGCTGTATTAAGACCTTGACTTTTGGAACTCCGCATAATAACTTGAATATTTTGATTGAAATGTAAATTTCTTAACATGATCGATCGTCGAATGCAGGCGGTGCAGGTCATTTGTCTACATACACATTACTTATAAGAACGTGGAGCTTTATGTTCAACATATATATCACAGTATGAAGGGCGTCGAAGGGACCATACGCACAACTTTATACGTACTTAATAAATAACCTAAATTTAAGTCAGTGAACTGCATTTAAAATGATTGAACACTGCTCACTTAAGGTATGCAATTGCTTTAAATCGTTAGTTATTTTATGAGTATAGAAAAATATAGAATTCTTCTAATAATATAGAAGAATAAAAAATTGAGTCGAGAGATGACGACGAGGTGCTGCCGACCTACTAACTATGGGTTGACGTGACGGGATAAGTTTCGAAACATCAAGAGCTTAAGAGTAATAATTATTGGAAAAGAGTTTACGTTAAAATGTTAATTTTTTTTTCCAGAAGTAGGTACAGTGACCTCATCTCGAAAAAAAGAAATGCAAGACCTTATTTCACTGGACGATATCTGGCACTACGGTAGTACCAACCTATACGACTCAGTACCGAGTCTACCTAGTAAACTTGATGAGCTGAACATGACTCAAGAAGAAAAATAACACAAGTAGACTCAATTTTTCATTAAAACATTGAATTCAACATATAACATATTTTGCTTCTATTTCGTGACTAAAAATTAATTAATTAGTCTGAAAATGCATCGTGACAACATAAATAACCGTATAATTTACCGTATGAAATAAACGTTACGCGCACTTCTTTAATGTAATTCCTGGAAACCTTTATGGCAGCTAAAGTTCAAGTTTTTTCTCAGCTTCGATCGTCATTAACGATACGTAATACCGAGCGATAAGTATTTTATATGTTCTCATCGGTTAAGGCGTGGGTTCTAATCTTATTAGTCTCATAAAACTATCTCTGCGTGCATATTTATAACGGTGTAAGTAAAATAAATTACAGATAATATAAACAAATCTGAATTTTAGATACTAAAAAACTTGGAAACTTAAAATTTTTGACAGTTTATAAATTATTACGACTTAAGTTTAGTTTATGGTTAGCTATGAATGTGTGTTTATTTAATACCGTAGTTAAAAATCTAATGTTCATTTTAATGGTTTCCAATTTAACATTGAAATTTTATGTGTTGGCAACATAGTCGTCAGTCTATGTGATAAACCGTTCCTTTCTTGATTCCCATTAAATATATTTTGTCCTGGAAAATTCCCAGAAAATGCAAAAAACATTTCCTTTGTAAACAAAGACAAAGAACGTCACATCTAAAAAAATTTGAAATATTTTCACCTAGTTTGTATCATCAAAGTTTGACTTATATTTTTTTAGTAAAGGTTTAATTAGATGAAAATCATATATTTTAGAATCAACAATTGGTATATTACATCACATATTCACCCAAAAATGCCTTTCCCAGGTAAGCCTTAACGTCATTCAAGATTAAGGCGAGATCGTATTAGTATGCAAACGTATGCCGATCTTGCGCGCGCAGGCAGCTTGACGCCTCTATCGGCGCGCGCGCAACAGCCTCAAATCAATCATCCGTAAGGACATTCATGCACTGATGTAATTTATATAATCTTTCACTGTACGAGTGTAAGCCATGTAAATATTTATTTATATATAATACCATCATATAATTTGTATATGACGAAATAGTATTTATTATTGTTACCCATTAAATGGTAGTGGTACTTAGGGTTCGTTTCGTGTACCCATTTTAATCTTTACTATATTTGTTTAATCAAACAAAATTAAAGATCATATTGGAATGTAATAATGGCGTTTAGCTTTTAGGAGTCGTAAACCATAATTAATCAAAAAAAACGCATTTGATAATATCATATTTTAATATATTAATGAAATGTTATTAATTCTTTACAATTTATTTAATTGTATTATAATCACATGTACCAGTAAAGAGGTCAATGGTTTTTTAATTGATATATGTATTATTATTTGTCAACAAAGATGATGAAATATGTAAAAATATAAAACAGTTTTATGTAATAAAATAATAAATTGTCGAATTAATGTCTTTTAACATATCGGAGGTGTTAGGAGAGGTGTCACTATAGAAATATTAAAATGCTACGTTAGTTCAAGACAAAACCTATAATTAAACCATAACCATAAGCATTTTCATGCACTTTGGTGCGATGTGTGAGTAAAATATTTGTTACATTAAAGAAGTTGTTATGTAGTTGTCATGTTGTTATCACTTTTTTAATGATTACGGTGTGTGCTCAATCGATGCATAGGTTCATACATAATTATGTAATTATTATGATATAATATTAACCATTGAACGCCGGGAAGTGTGTCTACAATAGAAAAACTATTGTGTCTGGAGCTTTAAAGCGTCATTGGCGGTCAAAGGGTTAAAGAATATGATTAATTAATACATGCATAGGTATCAAAGCGTACATTGACCCCCACTTAGTTACTACTTACATAAACGTACAATTTCTATGCCAACAGCCTAAAGCGGACAACATAATTTACCTAATTGGAAATTCCATGAAATGGCAAATTTCGTATTCAGTCCAAGTAATAGAAAGCTCGATTTTGGATTATTCCACTGAGATAACGTCGCCATCTTGTGGTTATCGTGCAAATCCTTGTCGGCCGGTATCAGCACAGTACCTTGAGCGCAAACTTGATTTAGACGTAGGTACTTATTTTGAGTACGGTGGCTGCATATGCTAGAGTAAGGGATGTAAGTGTAAAGCTTATATAAAACAATAAATGTTGAATTGGTCCAAAAATATGAATTTTGTTTAATAAGAGTTAAGCGTAAAGCTTAAATGAACAAAAACATTTTGTATTATACGATTGGCCGTTTTAGGCCGTCCCGTTTACGTTGATTTTCCGTCGTTTTTCCTTTAACAAAAAAATATTAAAAGTCGAAAGCCATTTAATCAAATTAGGCTTACAAAAAGCACTTACAAACATATGGCAATAGTTAGAAATCATGCACACGCCTGAACATAGTAGTGGTAAACGGAATTGTTGGGATTGAAAACGAGTACTAGGCCTAAAACAGAAAGAGAGAGAGAAAGAGGTTATATTACAAAGAATTATTAAATTCAAACTTAAGCTCATCTTGACTGAGCAAGGTGCATTGTGGTGCATTCATAAAAAACGCGGCTATTTCATAAAAATACGGATTTTAGAACTATAACAGAACTATTTCTGGCGACGGTTTTAGTATAGTAAATTATTAATAATCAATATTATAATATGAATACCAGAATAAAGACTTGGACCGCACACACTGGTATTACGACTCCCGGTCTCTGCGCTTAAATGGCTAACGGTCAATGCGTAATCGGACTACGGATAAGTCACATTAGATATTTCTTGTATTTTCCATATAGTAGTAAAATATAGTACTTTTTATGATAATAGATGAATGATTAACTTTTGTTATTGTTTTGCGATATTTTAGTTGATTGACATATGATATCATTAACACATCTAAATTTGATGAATTAAATATGGTGCATATGTCTGGAGTCTTATCTATGTAAGCGAAAATCTCTGGTGCTCCTGATTACGCTTAATGGATTCAGTCCAATTACAGTAACTCTGTTTTTTATTTAAGTTATATTTTGTATGTTAAAATTGCAGCTAATAAATGTTATTTAGGTACTTTCAGAATTAAGTTATCATCATAGATAAAAAATCTGTTATTATGATTACAGTTGAAATTACAATAAATATAACTATAGTGTCTTCAAATGTTTAGGTCTGCTATTATTCAACGAGATAGTACTAAAATTACTGTTCATGTTAGAAAGAGCGCGCTTATCTAGGTGCTATTACGAGTAGATCGCTCGTCCTTATATTTAGGGCACTCAAATCAGTCAGTCGATGTCCCTACATAGTATCCCACAATGCGTGGGTCCATTAAATCCTCAAACAACAAATGCAATTCACAAAGTTCATTGCAATGTGCATTACCGATGCTATCAACATTGTAGAATTTAAATCTACAATTAACAGCATTATTGAGACGCTCCCAAAGTCTTGCAATAGTATGACATAAAACCCCTCCCATGAACACAATGAATAATTCACAGACCGCACCTCCGCAGCTGCGGCGATCTGAATGTATGCTTGCAAATCTTAATAACAGCGTTAACTCGATCCATCGTTACTTCAGTCGATTCATAATCACCCGATTCGATTCGTTGATGAATAAATAATAATACCGCGAATTTTTTTTGTCTTTCAAAAACGACCCTAGAATAAGTCTAGTATGCGTACCCTTGTTATTCTTTATTGTAGCGTCTTAATCAAGAAAATACATTTCTTTAGTTTCGTTCAAGAAAAACATGTTGCGTGATTTAGAAAAATGTTTAAAATCTCCTAACCCCTCGTTTATAGAATGCCGACTGACAACAAATTTTTCTTTCTCTTATTTTCTTTTGTGTCTTATTTCTTCTTAGCGTATCGATGGTAAAAACATAATCAAACCGTAGAAGCCCAAAAGCTAGCTAGGTCATTAGATCGTTCTGATATCAGACTCGACATCAGGTGAATCATCGTTAGAGCAGCTCCACAAAGATAGTCTTAATCAAGGACACCCAAAAATCCCCATCTAGCCAAAATATTCTTACTCCAACCTGTCAAAGTACGAAGCCTATTTAAAGATTTCCAGATCGGCCAAGACAATCCATCTTCAGGGGGAAGCCTCTCATCAAGGGGGACCAAGTAACCAAGTCGCAACCTACAGACCTGAAAAACCCAAACTAAAAATATAACTGGATAAATATGTATCCACGTAGACGACGTTCAGGGTCCCTAAAATTATGTAGAGTTGTATTCCTAGTTTTCTCGAGTAACTATTTTTAATCTTTACCTTATGAAATACAGCATTCGATGCATGCCATATCTAAGGTTTTACAGGACGGGTGTCCTTCACATACTATTATGCGATATTAATGATGCCTCAACAGAAAATGGATGAACACAATCAGTCATAGCAAAAAAACAATGGACACCGACACCGCACAATAGCGACGATAAATTCAAATTTACATTTTAATCGATCGATTGTCTTACCGTACTTCTTAGGGGTTATGGCCGTATTGATTCATCTCAAGTCGTGAAGATTATTTGGTATCATTTTTATGCTTGATAATTGATTATGTGTGCATGGTTGGTTAGGAATTCATTAACCGCCGAAAGGTTGTTGTGGGTTATGTCAGTCACATGTCAAACAATAGTTGTCGATTGATTTATAGATCTGTTATCGACTGTGTTGGCAAAGACGTCATGGGAGTGTCGGCGCATACGCGAGCATGCATCGTGACTGCTCTGACACTGGCTAGATATTTTTGAAAGTAAATAATAAATCCATTTAAATGTCATATAGCTTTGCTCTTAACATACACGCCGGTACTTTCCATTTTCGTATACATCTTGTTCATCGTATTAATTGTTATAAAATTACCATAGCGCACATTGCAGTAAAATTAAAGTTATAATGTATATTAAATCTCATTTATAGCATGGCCAGTTAACGTACGTTTTACGGTTAAGTTGAGACATACGGTGTAACAACTAAGTGAACGTAAATTCAAAATAAAACTTCATCATCATCATCAGCTCATTAAACGTCCCCATCGAGGGGTACAAGCCTACCCGTATAGGGTGTTTAGGCCTTAATCTTCACACACAACCTTTGAATCTCTTCGCAGTAGTGCATGAAGGTTTCCTCACGATGTTTTCCTTTACCGTAAGAGCGTCGGATAACGTACATATGTTTTAAAAAATCGAAAACACATTGGTACGTGTCGGGATTTGAACCTCAGCCCTCCCGGTAGGAAAGCAGCAGTCCACACCGATTAGCCACCGACGCTGTCAAAATAAAACTTAACCTATGTTAATTGAACTGTGATAGGTTGCAGAGAGAGCGCTAGAAGAACAAAGTTAATAAAATTGTAAAATGCGTGCGTTTCCTAATAATAATACTAGGTGGTAGAGACGATACTGAGTCCTCTAGGTAGGTACCACCGTAGTACCAGATATCGTCCTGTGAAATAAGAGTGCACTTTTGTGTTTCGAGATGAAGCCACTGTGGCTAGTGAAATTACCGGGTATAAGAGACCTAACATGGTCTTGGGTAAGGGGCGCAATGCGGTAGTCGAGTTAGAGTTGTAGCTGTCTATCAGCTGTTGGTCTCCTTCAATGCCGTTCTGCCTTGGTCAGGCGTATCACTTACCATCAGGTGAGCGTTCTGTCTGACTTCGTTATATATTAAATATATATATGTCTTGTTAATGGCGATACGCGAGCTGCGTGGAACAAATTTAACTCAAGTAGGGACCAGTATTCAATACTCAATATGGTCTTTAATTGTGCTCAATTTATTATTTTCTTATGGCTTCTTATAATATTTGTATTTGGATGAATTTAATAAATAATTATGTAGTATGTAATGTAATTACCCTATACGGGTAGGCTCGTGCCCCTCGGTGGGGACGTTTAAAGAGCTGATGATGATTATGTAATGTAAGTACCTTGTTGTTGTACCCATGTGTTATTTATAATACAAAAAACTTTAACATTAGTTTACTTTTCTCATTTTAAGATTTTACACACTATTGTGGATAGAAACAGATTGCGAGTGAGTTGAGTAGAATGCGCACAAATGAATAATGAAGACACGTATTACACTTAACAGTAGTATAGCAAAATATATTTCACGTTCCCAATATCATTTGTAAGATCAGTAAAAAGAAACAAGATTCGCAGGTCGCGCTCTTATCTTGCAATTTAACATCCAAGGAGAAAGTGTCACAATTTTACTTCTATTGCTTTCACTATATTTAAAATGTTACATTACTTTTATTTGTTACTTTCTTTGAATAACATACATACACAGATACCAGTTACTTGATATAGCTTTATTACAAGCTTGTAATGCAACAATAAGTGCACTAAGTACATCTTTACATTTTGAGAAAAAGTCCCCCTCCTTCCATATTATACAATAAAACAAGGAGCTGTAGCACTGCAAAATATTTAAAACGAAATCATGTATGAACATGTTTTGAACGAATCCAATATCCATTGATAAATGATTATTTATCTGCGAACTCCCAAAGATCCTTGAGCCCTTGACAAACTTGGCAATAACGCCAAAAAAGGTTAACAGCTGCATGTGATTCGCTCGTGTAAACAAGTTCATTATGAATGATTACTGCAATATAATTAGAGCGTTCGACTTTAAGTAACTGCATGAATGCACCCAAATTGCATTTAATACTGCGGTAACTGATAGAGTGCTTCTACAGCGTTGATGGGCTACTACTACAATACTAATTAAGTAATTAATTATGTAATACAAATTAAAACAGATCAAACAAATCTTTTATATAGATATAACTCTAGAGGGTTCCTAATACGCTAATCAGTTTTTATGCGATATACAGTGGAGACCGCTTCTTGACAATAGTAAGATAAGATATTTATAACGTACATTATAAATACCTATGTACATTCTACGGTACTAATCTACCGAATTCAAATGGCAATTGTCTATATTCGTAAGTGGAGAGTTACCCAAAGCTTCGTATATCAAGTTCTAAAGCGCGGTAAAAAAAGAGTTCCGGCAGTGGCGCGCAGGGGGCCGGTCTTGCATCTAGGTCAAGTGCATGCGACGTCGGCGACACACCGGCCGTCCCGACACACCGAAGAACTATTTATTCAAAATGTATTCCAATGTTGAAAGTTGACAGCCTTAATGTGCCACTGCAGGGCATCGACCTCCACTATGATTTTCATTTTAACTCTATAATTACGAATTATTATATATGTTACAAATATATCGTTAATCTTAGATTGACATTTGCGGTTTGATAATTTCAATGGCTACAGTTCACTGACCAGCCAGGCTGGCTTCTTAGGTTCTAATAAAAAGACATGAAACGCAAATAAATTTTCTTCAAATTTGATAACTTTTTACGATTCGGTTTCTCAAGCAATGCTCAGAGTCGTTCTTAGTGAGCCGATCACGTATGTCGCCTATTTTGGCTATTTCGTATTGGGGAAAAGTTTTTGCGAAAAGTTACCGCTTCCAATTGTGGGAGACCTTTGTCCATCAGAGGACTGTTATAGGATGAAGATAATTATTGTAGATGATTATAGTAAGAAGTGTTATCAGACCATTGTCATTAACACACAGTTTATGTAATTAATCTATAACATTTACACTTATCACGTACCTACCTCGATGTAAAGGTCGTTATGATGCATTTATAATATTAAGAATTCTTTATCTAATTGAATTAATAATTGAGCCTTAGGTGATAACTTAAGAACCTAAGGTTCCCATTTTATCCATTGAGTATAACACACATTCACACTAATAAAAAACTCCAATCAGAACTTAATATTTAATGCCAAGTTGTTTACTTAAAGGGTCAAAATTATCTACAAACAATTTAAACAACTCTAAAAAATTAGCTGTTATTGGACCATGAATAGTTTCGTTAATGGTTTATTTGGTCAATAAATAACATAAATGGTAAAATTGCCATGATTTTTGCATGTCGAGTTTGTATTTTGCAATTCCGTGTGGGCTCATTGTCAATTAGGCCCCAAGGCATTACTGTAATTATTAATAGTTATAAATAATATAGCCAATAATAAAATAAACATTTGCCATCAAGGCTAGTACGAATTTGAGTAGAGATACTTTTTTGGATCGGACATCGCTTAAAAGGTAAATGAATCAATGGCAACCGCGAAACGTTAATGAGTGATTTTATAATTGAAAGTGAACGCTGAGCCTTCGACTGCCACGAAGAGAGGTGAAGTGTTTAACAAAGGTTCACTTTGACGGCGAGTAACAACGGTGATTAGCCGCAGGTAAAAGGTTAGAGAGCCTTATTTCGCAAATACGTCGGGACACTGGTAACGATCGTAGTTACACACTACTTAGGATGGGATTTCTTGAATAACATTTGATGATAGCGAATGAGACGTGACTCGACTTAGTAATTTGTATCCGATTTGAGCTTCACATTTGTTCTATAGTAATGGGGCATTGAGTCTTGTTACAGCACTCTACCATTTACTTTACCAATACATGGAATGATCATTGGCCACCGATAGATAGCATTCAGCCTTACCTGGTTTAATATATCTTTGTATTTAACACGACAGAAGTCATAAGATGGTTTAAAAATTTCAAACTAGGTTCGGTCTGATTTTAATTTCGTGTTATCTTACTACGAGTACGTCTTTTCGTTACCAAGACGTTTGTAAATATCATCGAGTTAATTCTCGAAAACGGGTGTTTAATTGTAAATATATGCGTAAATGGTAGTTACCTATTACCTTTAAATAATTGTGTATTAAACGACATTTAATTTTAAATAATGTAAACAACTTTAAAGTGATCGAATACAAATAAACCTATCTCATTATTCATTTCAGTATTGAAACACTTTTGCTGTCAGCGAGACTCCGCCCGAATTTTTATAAGTCCATTTATACTGATGGTACTTATCTTAATACATGTATTATTATTTAATACTATTACAGCTTCACCATGTCCTCAACTTTAGCTTTGGTTCCATGATTGTTGGCTGTGTGAGCACTGTGATATATTGACGATATTGTTTAACAAAAGCAATAAAGCACATTTTTTTATTTAAATCAAAAGGTCATATTTTTTAATTGCACTTATACAAATAACTTAACGCGCAAAGGCTTAAGGGCAAAGGTGCAAGTTTACTAAAGCGTCGGAAAGCAAATTTAATCAAAAGGACATAAAAAGGGCGAGCCGCTATGCGCTTAGGGTTGTCTCGTTTAACACAGGAAAAATGTATCGGAGCAAAGTTGTTCGTACGATTTAATTATGCATAACTAAAAAAAATAGATATGATTTCTGTAAGTATAAATAAGTTAAAAAAATAGATATGACCTAAAGCTTTTTTATGCCATCAAGTTAACTGTTAGTTTAGGTGCTTTTAATTTCCATTTTAGGCACGTCGTTTTATTTAAAAGTTCATGATACCATGAAGCGCTTATATTTTAAAAATAAATGCAAATTTATGCAAAATAGAACGCATCTACCAACGCTTGGGGATAACCCGGTGAGAATCTAAGTCAATCTAAAAATAGAACAAGGTTTCTTTCCTCAATTCAATAATTAATCATTGCTTTAACTTTTGCTTCTAATTAAGAATTATAAACATAATACATCTTGTCAAAAGTCCAATTTTTCAAACCTGTTCGAAAACGCTGCTTTCAAACTAATCAAAAAATCAAATGTCAAGTTAATAAGAATTGGCATGCATGTTAAAAAGAAAAGAACGACACAGACGGTTTCAAAACTATTCACTAATGGTCTATCTAATGATTTACAGGACAACATATAACCTGACATGCTGATTCAGTTGGTAGTTCATGTCGTTAGTTCGCTTAAGTATTTTGTTTCGATCAATGTCTGTATGTTTCACCGCGGTGTTTAGTTATTCCCAAGCACCTCCATAGGTACATTTTAACTGAGAAGTTGGTGTTTATATGGGTGTTCTGGGTTGACGACGCAAGTTAGCCACAGCATTGTCATTGTTTATCTTTTAACATCGGCTGTATTATGCGACAGTCGCCGCTTGTCGCCGGGTCCGGCTGTTAACATTTCTTTTTATAATAATAAGCATTTATTTTCAGATTCCAATTCGATCCATTTAAAAAAGAACATACGAAATATGTTCCTTTTATCATCAACCCATAAAGGCCCACTGCAGAGCACAGGCCTTCCCGCACACCATAGCTATGGGGAGATTAAGTCGTAACCCACCACGTGCGGGTCCAATGCGGATTGGTGGATGCTAACGACTTCTATCCTCTGACTTCCATCCTATAAATTGAAGCCAGGACCGACGGTTTAACCTAACCTCGAATCACGGAATTAACTTCCTTCTCAGACAATCAGGTGATCCGACGTGCAGGAAAACATCGTAAAGAAACCTGCGCGCACCTGCGAACAAATTCGAAGGTTGTTCGTGAAATCGGCCAACCCGCACTGGGCCCGCGTGGAAGACTATGGTCTAAACACTCGCGTACGGGTAGGCTCGTGCTCCTCGGTGGGGACAGTTAATGAGCTGATTATGATGATGAGATTCAGCCTGCAATGTCCTTAACAAACTGGGAAACATCGCACAACGTGACTTTCAATTTGCGATCATCTTGAAGAATTCGAACGATCTAAGCTCTACGCTACTAGACCACAGACACAATCAAATCATCGTGTCATCATCAGCTCATTATACGTCCCCACCGAGGGGCATGAGCCTACTCGTATAGGGTGCCAGGCCTTAGTCTTCCACGCGGACCCAGTGGGGATAAGACGACTTTACGCACAACCTTTGAATCTCTTTACAGGCGTGGGCAGATTCCCCCACGATGTTTTCCTTCACCATAAGAGTATCGGATAACCATACTTGTATTTTTGAAAATAAAAAAAAATGGTACGAGGCGAGATTTGAAACTACGCCCTCCAAATCGAACGGTAACGGTCCACACCAATGAGCCACAAACGCCATCAACTAATGTATATTTTTATCAAAAATGTGATCCTCGGGAATAATCCTGTACGCCAACCCTATAGGCCAATCATTAACAAAGATGTCGTAATCGGAGCGGTCAAATGATAATAATTCGTTTACGTTTTACAGGTTTTAAGCGGTCCTTGCGAAACGTGACCAAATGTCACGGTCAGCACCCCAACATATTCGGAAATATGCATCTAAGGCATAGGGTAATCATTAAAATCGTGTATTGTTCTAAAAAACGGTATTTTACTTTAATTGGCTTTCCGAAAGACTGGTAAAGCCATGTCATTGTGATAAGTTAATGTCAAGGTAAAAATATAGAAACGCTATTTGTTTTATTTCTGAGAATTACTTATGGAAATATTGTCATTGCAGTTTGAATCGTTTTTGTATACATTAAACAATTAGTTACACACGTACGTACAGGCACATAATATACTATGTAAAAACAATTACTTTTAACAGTTCTCCTTCTTCTTTCTTTGGTAAGGTCGACTGGATTTTATACGCCATTACATTAAGTAGTAGGGTTAAATCATAGTTTAGTTTCTCAAATATTAAAATCACTCAAAATTAGATCTTTAGGATGTATTTAGTACTTAAACAATGTAATTACCTTTTTCGTAACATTTTGAGCGAAAATAATCTCACGCATGGGCCGGCGCAGGTCACGCGCATAACAGGTTGGTAACGGCAATCAGAGTCAAGGCCGCCGTGATCTACGAGTGCGTATCGATCAATGATCTATCTCCACACTCGATACGATCCATTCATGTGCGAACACAAGTGTCACAGGTACTAATCATAATTAATGAAAACATTATTTGAGCAATTAATTTACTGTACTTAGTTGACCTTTCAAAATGTACTATAAGTAATTGCGTAATAGTTCAAATGAAGTTCCTTGATCTTTAAATTGCTTGGTGGGATTTTTTGAGGAAACGGAAATGAGGATAGTTAACTAAGCGCAATAAACATCGCTTCAACTATGTTCTGATAAAAGGGATAATACGTCATCACGGATGTAAAGAAATAGGTCGAATAACATATAAAAAAATATATTAATCAAACATGGCAAGTGCCAGTTGGCCAGTCACGAACCGACTGACTGAAAGATGACCTGCGAAAGGTATAAAGATATCTGGCGCAAAATAGGGTAAATATATTTCCAGCAGTGGACTGCGATAGGTTAAAGTTAAATAAAAAAATGATCAATTATAAGACATATATATATATAGCGTCATTTAGCGATCTAAGATTTCTCTGTAGTTTTGTTCTCAGGTATTCTAGAATAATATTACGAAAACAGAAAGCAATTTAACATGAAAATTATGACTATAAAGTTTGAGTTGTATTCTGCGCTATCAACTACTTTGTTACATTCTAGTAAACTGTGACTATTTACAACAGTTCTTAAGGAAAAGCTAATGGTTAAGCGATATTTGGAAACAAAACCAGTTGCAATGTAGCCGTCAATTACAATAGGTAATAAGTTGGGTAGAGATGGCACAAGTTTTGATGTAAATTACTCTCTTAAGTTATTTTATGAAATAGTGAACCGCAGCGGAATTCACTTTCGAAATTGTACACTTGCCTATCTCTATTATAGAGACGGTTGTTCAAAGTAAATTAGTTGCACACCAATGTTTCAAAACTAAGACTATGGTTTTATCAGAATATAATACATTCAAAATTTGTTAGGACACTTGAATAGTAAATACATGCAAGGCTACCTGTACGAGTATAACAAAAACACCGCACCAGTATTGAGAGTGTGAGGTTTAGTATGAATTTAAATTTTCATTTAAATCAGACCGGATGTTTCGAAATGGTCAAACATATGAAGTATGTTTTAATAACATGAATCTACTTTGTCACATTAATCAAATATATAATAGAATTTTGAAGTAGAATACTCTTGACAAGTACAATAATACATATTTGTAAAACCACATTGGATGATCAAATTTAAAAAAGTGTAATACCCTTTTTCAAAAGATTCTGCCTAAATTAGTACACTTGTAGTTATTAACAAATAACACCAAAGCTCATTTTATCTTCTGTAAAGAACAATTCTTAAACATGCAAAACCTAAAAGTATAATATACCATGTTACCTACTCAATATAAGTTGACAAATCGATTTGTATTATTTTTCTTTTTAACATAGCGATAAATATTTTTGGCAGACAGAAAAAAGTTTATAAAGCGAGCGTGACCGTTGGTTTTTTGTGTGGTGCTCTTTATTGGCCAGTGGACACTGAGCCGGCCTGGATTTCGGCCCATTAATCAAGATAACCACAGCACAGGGCTGCCAAATGGTTTCAATATGCTTAACCTGACACCTTAGGATGACCGCGTCTGAGATCATCTACATGCTCTATCTGAACCTGAATTATTCTCCCGACTTAATATTTAAGCTTTCAGTGAAGCGAAGTCGAAGAGGGTGAAATAAGAAACGAAATTACTGTAGACTGCCTTTTACCTCTACGTTACAAGTTTATTTGCGTTATATGGTACTTGTTTTCGATATGGCGACTCTATGAGAGTGATAGATGTCTCATACAATAGACTGTCTGTAAATGATTTCTTTAAAAAGTAAATTTGAGGCTTTAACATTGTAGGTATATTGGTTCATAAGAGACGCAAGATTATAAGATTTGAACAATTAAATTTTTAAATAAATACCGGACAACCCTTATGTAAATTAGAAGATTATAAAAATATGACATAATACACAATGAAACCAAAAAAATATAAAAACGCTCATCTCGTTCTTTAAATGACATTGCAATGAATATTATTAGTTGTGTGTGATCCCCTATAGTTTGAACGGAGAAATTTACCTTTATGCTTATTCTTTCAGCCACTATCATCGTCATTTTTTGGATGTTTCGCTAAGTGGCAAGCCGCTGGCTAAGGTGCCAAGCCCAATATTTCAGTAGAGAAATCTACTGTTGAGGCAAATTCTCCCGACGGTTTACATACTTAGTTACGAGCTTTCACTGGTCTAGTGTGTATACCCAGGTCCCAAAAAGGCAGTCTGGAACCGCATTCATCTGTTTTCATATACTAACATTAAGCCTTTCATAACAATATTTAATAAATATCTAGGGTATTCCACATTTTTGTTTGGCCGTGGCCTTAAGCGATATAACAACAATTAAAGCTAACCAAAAGGGCTACAAAACTAATAAGTGTATAATTTTATCAAAGTGTGAGTTATTTCTAGTTTGGTCAAGGATTTCATCTTAGTGCTTAAACCAGGAATTAAAATATACATTACATAATACGACTGTGTAGTAAAAATAGCTAACCTTACTACGGCACTCTAAGGTTAACTTCTACTGCAAAGCTATATTAACCATCGCTAAAAATGACCCGTAAGTGCCGACACGGTGGCCGTAGACCCAACGAAGGTCTTCTAAATGGCCATCGTGATTTTAGAGGTAATTACTGTGAGTAGGCTGACACATTCTGCCGTGGTACTAAAATGCCGTTATCTGATATCTAGTTGTGTTTTGACCTAATGCTATCTCTGTCGATCTGTATTTGTTGTGCTTTTGACCTAACTTTTGGTACCTCGAAATTCATAGGTAGATATTTTTGAGTTGCGCATGTAAATTAAAATAAAGCTTAGATAGCGGCATTTTACTCAAACTACTGCATCATTGCAAGTTTTATCCTTTGAATGTACTTATAATAAGTGTAGGTACCGTTAGTGATGCGGCCGGCGCTGTAGGTGCATGACCCGAGATCATTTTTCTTTTTTACGCCCTCTCATTTGTTGGTGTATGTCCCGTTAGTGGCGGTGTGGGTGTATCGTTACAATATAATATCACTGCAATGATCAGTGTTGCCAGATAGGGCTATTTAGCGCCAATTTGGCTATTTTTCTTACCGGGCGGATATAAGTTTTTATTCGTTGGTTATAGAGGTAACTTAAACTAAAGTGTTTCATAAAAAATAATCGATTGCTAGGTAATATTTGAACAAACAACTTAACTTTCGCATTTTGATATTTAAATCTTATCATCCATTGTATATAAGTTTTTGTTTATAATTAGTATACATAAGTTTGACATTGTATTATTATTGTATTGATTATTGTATAAAGTTAAGTAAAAAAAAAATCCGCCTCAAATATACGAGGGCGAGCGCCATGATGAGGCTACTTCGGGGCTACATGCGCGCTGGGCTACTTCAGTGAAAAAGTGCTGGCAACACGGACAATGATGGTAATTGTGTTTTTGATTGTTTCTTTGTTGGGCCGAATGATGCAAGCGGTGGTATAATATGCAATTACAGTTTTTACCAGTACTGGATATTGGTTCATATTTAGTTAGTGTAAGTTCCGTATAAACTTTTTAAGTAGTTTTTGTAAATTTATCTAAGTATAATCTTAGGCGCTAAGCTACTCAACAAAAATACATACTTTTAAAGTTTGCATAAATCAGCTGCACAATGATAAGATAAAGGATATACATTTTAAATGTGGGATATGGGTAACGATTACATATTTTGATATAAAAAGTAATATGTCTAATAAGGGACATTCTATATCATATATTTTTTGAAGTTATAAATATATTTTGATTGAAAAACGAGTGTCTTTGAAAAAGTATCTATCTTTTATTCATACTTTTTCAAAGACACTCGTTTTTCTAAGGAGGACATCTTTATTCTGTGGACATATATCATTTACAACTTATTAAGGAAAAAATCAAAAACTGAGGGGCATGAGCCTACCCGTATAGGGTGTTTAGGCCTTAGTCGTCCACGCAGGTCCAGAGCGGTTTGGACTACTACACGCACAACCTCGCGATGTTTTCCTCCACCGTATGAGCGTCAGATAACGTACATATAATTTCGAAAATATATATTGGACATATAAAGGCTTAAACATAATGCTTAAGAAAAATAGGTACTCTGCCATGAACCTAGAAGTAACTGATTTCGTTGGCTTGATCTCAGTTTAGGACCCAGCTTAGTGATACATAGAAGCACTTTTTTAAGTTTTGTACTCGGTACAATACCACGCTTCGGACCCGCCTTACAATCCAATTCTCCCATAGCAATGCTGTGTGGGTCTTCCTATTGGTGCCCTGAAATAGGACTTTACTGGCGTAAAGTTACCTATAGTACATATCTATCAATTAATATATATACACCAAAATGTACCTACACAAATTAAAGAAATTTCCGTACCTACTTGGCATTAATTAATATCCACAAACAAGTAACTATATATGTACATGGAATGTATTGATACCTAGTATTGTGACAGATTGCAGACACTAGAGTTATTTGTTCAGAAAAAATAGTGTGATAAAATTACGTGTTTCAGAGTGATTTTATACCGAGTGATACTTGACATGATTGGTACAGATACAACAAATATTGACAATCAAACATAACAAATGTCAGTACGGGAACCATATATGGCCCATTCGTTGGGAAATATTAGAATCATTTGCATTAAAAGATCTCTAAGAATACAAACAATTTTGCAACACCAATATCTTAAACACAACTGTAAGTATTAAGTAGTTCTGTTTGTACTAACGGCACTGGAAGTTGTGATTTATGAGAAAAGAAGTTAAATTGGTATTGGAAATATAAAAAGGTATTTTTAATATAAAAATTACGCCAGTTAAAAAGATGGAACACTAATAACTGGAAACGTTCATATAATATTGAGTTTGAGGTCCTCTCTTCAACCTATCGCAGTCCACTGCTGGACATAGGTCTCCCCCATTTTGCGCCAGATATCCCGGTCCTCCGCTTTTCTCATCCAGCTCCTACCAGCGACCTTCCGCAAGTCGTCGGTCCATCGGGCTGGAGGGCGTCCTACGCTACGCTTGCCAAGACGCGGTCTCCACTCCAGAACTCGTCTGCTCCAACGGCCATCGGTTCTACGACATACGTGACCAGCCCACTGCCACTTCAACTTGCTGATCTGGCGGGCTATGTCGGTAACTTTAGTTCTCTTGCGGATTAAATCATTTCTGATCTTATCCCTAAGAGAGACTCCAAGCATAGCTCGCTCCATTGCGCGTTGAGTGACTTTGAACTTGTGAACCAATCCCGCAGTCAGTGTCCATGTCTCAGCTGCGCATGTTAGCACGGGTAGACGCATTGCTCAAAGACTTTCGTCTTTAAGCATTGCGAATAGTTGACGTTAAGACATGACGTAGTTTACCGAATGCCGCCCAGCCCAACTGAACCCTCCTACTAGCCTCCTTCTCGAAGTTATGCCGCCAAGTTGGATGGTTTGAGGAGTTTGAGGTACTCAGGTCCTACTTAAGTAGATACGAGCACAGGAAATGTGTTGAATTTCATAAACTTAAATACGCCTGAGTAATTTCACTTGCTACAGTGCCTTTTTTGCGAAACACAGAAGTGTATTATACTCCTATGTCACGGGTCAATATATGGCACTTCGGTTTATAGCTACGAGTATTTATTAATAAACAAATGAATATCAGACAAATCTAATGCTTTCTTTGTATAGTTAAACAAAGATTCTATGTCCATTATTCCAGTAAATAGATTAATTAATTCCTATTAGTAGGTAATAATAATACATACATCGAATTTCGAACACATTTACCTAAACAAAAGAGTACAAATTGTACTCTCTTCGGTGGTTCGTTTTTGAGGCACGGATAGCGTATCTATCTTTATATATACAGAATATCATTGCTCTTGTTGTCATGTTACTTAAAAGTTACAGCCACGTTTGCCGAATGTTCAACATTAACAACAACTATTAACGTACCTCAGCACATCATAAAACTAAAGCTCGTTAGTATCCTGAGGTTTATTTAGTAAATGCAACATTAGCATACGCAGCCAAAATAGATGTTTGCCAACTACAACTGTCAACAGGACAGGCTCAGCCTATGTGGAGGCTAGATTAAAACTTCACGCCAAATATATATGTCACTTTGGGAAATAAATAATTATTATAACTTAATCTACATCGTTGTTTTGATGGTTGTTACAACAGTTAGCTATAGATTTCATTTTTGTCCGTAATTTCGATTAGTTTTTTAACTTATACACTAGTGATAGTGAACAATTTGTGACTGTTGTATTGTTTTCCTCTGAGCTAGCCCCATACTGATTAGTTTTACATACACTACAAAATTTTCATCAACCTTTTACTCCAGAAATCGTCTTTACTAAAAAATGGCCGTTAAATTAAAATAAGTTCCATAGATTAGAGTATGAAACTCAATAGATAGTCCATTAAATCAAATAAGTTCAATAGACAGTAGTTTAAATTATAATTAGGGATATAGATGATAATATACCAATATTCCGATGTCCAAAAATAAAGAGTATAGACCGCAAAAATTCACCCGAATCTTTCGGTGAGGCCCGTAATAACGTTTGCCTTACGCTAAGATACAATGTTAAACAAGGATTTGTGTAATCTCGTAGGTGCCAAATGCCGTATTGTGATAACAATACAACTCTGTTGTTCTACAGTTTAGTGTTTAGGAATGTATCTGCATGTGTGGGCTTTTGCAATGTTTGCTCGGTGTTGGTAAATAGTTGCCCGAAGAATGCTAAATTGTATAGACAACAAAACATCGGCATTAGAACCTTACAATTAGGACATTAATTGTATTGAATAAGAAATCTTAAACCTTTATCTTGAACTTTATTACTATGTTCTTAAATCTTAATTCTACCTTAATGATCTTTATATAGAATTTCTTGTAGTTGTTAAACTGGTGTTAAAAGAGCGTCAGTTGATAACCTAATAATATGACATCATAGTGTTTCTATGTCTAAAAATTGCACGGAATTAGTTGTTTTGACCTATTTAAGAAGTAGCATTAGGTACTATTACAACATTCTGCCTTAATTCCTTTCGAGTGCTGTCGTCGAGTATGAAGCATTAAAAGTCAAGTTTCTTGTAGATAATAGACAATAAATAACATTGCTAATAATATAATATTTAGTGTCGCTAAGAATATTAATTTTTTTTTGTATGGTAATACGTAAACAGATTTCAAGGCTTTTTATGACGCCCCGACAATAGATAAATTCCGCTTTTATTTCCTTAAACTATCCAGAACACTAAGTAGTAATTGATTTTGTTAAAGCGTCATAGGTTTCTTTTTCTGGATCTGTTTACTTCAGAAAAATATTTTTCATGAAGGGAGAAAACATAATCCAAGTTTGTATGCTATCCTGTGCATTCATGTTCTCATACACCATTAAGTCATTCAAAAGCTTTCCGTGAAATAATATCTCACCAGTCAATTAGATTAAGTTAATGGACACAGGTATTCAAATGAAAATAATCTACTTGTAAATGCACCTGCGGTGACAGGTGTTTTAACAATAGCTACTGGCGTTGCACGTTTGTTTTCAGTTCTACAATTAGACATAAACAGCTAAGCGATCATCAAGTGACAGTGACATTGGAGCACGCACGAACTGCAACACGTACTATTGGTCCAATTGTTATGGTAATCTGAGATTGATAGATGATGAAGCAATAGGTACATGGGATACAAGAACGATCCGATCTAGCACGATAACTGAACGCGATGGAAGTAGAGTTGTTAGTACATAATGTCGATACAACTTATTCAGTGAAACCAGCAACCCAAACAACCAGATATTTAATGATTTTTATTGGATGTTTAGATGATTATCTTTTGACGTGGCAATCCTGGCCAAGAGATCATATTACTATCGATCATCCCAAGGAATTCCATGGCTAAGTCATTGAGAAAGATCACATTGAAGTAGATGCAATTGGTACTTTTGCCTAGAAAAATATTGAATGGATATTTCCCCACTAGACTAATTGAAAAACTGAGAAATAATAACTTTAAAACTGTTGATTTATTTATTATTTCACAATTTAGGTTGGTGATATTTTGTTGATTTTACTTAGAATGATTTATGTGTATGTTTTTATTACGAAAGTTTTAATAACTTTTAAGATATAAAAGAACTAATGTCAAACACTGTTTTTATACCAATAAATAAATCCTTTTAAATCAAAAATATTTTAGAAAAACTAATTCAATAAAAAAATACAGTCAAACTTCGATTGACTTCGGTTAGTTGATTATTTCAGTTTTCATTTATGAATGGTCCCAGGTCCTTAGGGGAAGCTATCGTTCAGCAGTGTACATATTAGGCTGTTATGATGATCTTTAGGTTACCGATAGATTTATTCACATATGATCTCCTATTTTTTTATTCTATTTAATCTTATTCTCATTCTTCCATTATATTTTAAAATAAACAATTGTGTTTCGTAAAAGCTTATTTTGAAACGTCAATGAAGTTCGTCTCTGTATTGGTTGCATTGCTAATTAATTTTGATTTCGAAATTAAATTCACAAGGACTTTGAATTTGTCCAATGATTTATTGGTAGGGCTTGAGATGATTCATTGGAGATTATCAAATTAAAGCAGCATTACAGAGATCATTTCAAGTGCTCATTTGAATTCCAAGGTAATTTATAAAATGTCTCAGTCAATTTGATTATTACATATTCTTCAGATATTAAGTTTGTGGTTCGTACATTGGAAACTGAATTGGTAACCGATTAGCATGTGATGACTATGATTAATGGATATTTGTATCATATTACAAAACCTCAGTTCTAGATTCAAATTAAATTCATGTACATAACATTAAATAAGAACGCAAATTACCTCAAAGTAGTATAAGTGGATCTTTGTGTGGGAAATGGAAATTTCTCATGACATTACTGGTTTGTATCTTTTACGGAAGCTTGTATGTAATAATACAAAAATTTTACGCAATTTTGGTAGTTACAGAATTGTAACAAAGAATGCTTTTTGATGCAACAATTAATTACCCATGCAGATTATAATGAATACTCATAAGTTATTCATTTTGAGGTGTTATAATATAACATTCGAAAATTTGTGTTGCATTATGATATGGATACATTTTAACTGGAATTCAATACATATACATATAAAGATCATGAGAGTTCTAAATGTTGTTAAAATCATGATTTTAATGCTTCCAAATGTTTGTTTAGTTGCAAGACTCGTTAATTCCACTCCATCATCAATCGTAGCAATCGAATTTATAATATTGAAATTGACAGCTCATAAGGATAAAGTTTTAGATTTTATCATACTAGACCTATGAATGAAGGATGCCTTAATGTTGTGAATTGTGATGTTTAAAATGTTGACAAGTAACGTTAAAACTATCTTGGAAGCAATGAGTGTAAATTTTAAACAGTTTGTTTAGTGGATTTTATTCCGTCAAAATGAAATACGATTATATTTATTTAATGTAGAAATATCTTTATCTTACATTATTTATGGTATTTTACATTGCTTATATTTATTAGACATCGGATACTAACATTCCTCGATAAATTTAAAACATATCAAAATATAAGTACTATTACTTTGAACAGTTTGATTGTTATCAGTTTGGGGATATAAACTATTTATGTATGTGTTAATAATATCAAAAAGAGCAATATCTATATTTTTTACTAGATACTTACATTTCTACATTACATTAGAGCGTCGGTGGCTCAGTGGTGTGGACTGTCCCCTTCCTACCGGGAGGGCTGAGGTTCAAATCCCGACACGTACCAATGTATTTTCGAATTTTCGAAAAATATATGTACGTTATCCGACGCTCTTACGGTGAAGGAAAACATCGTGAGGAAACCTTCATGCACGCCTGCGAAGAGATTCGAAGGTTGTGTGTGAAGTCGTCCAATCCGCACTGGGCCCGCGTGGACGACTAAGGCCTAATCACCCTATACGGGTAGGCTCGTGCCCCTCGGTGGAGACGTTTAATGAGCTGATGATGACTTACATTTCTGATGATTCGAAAATGACATATTATATTTGCATTAATTAAATTATAAATAGAAACACCGAAATAAAAATCTCTTCGAAAGAACGCACTTACATGCTACCTATATTGTAAAATGTTAAATTAATCGGTAAATTTCTACGTAAAGGTCAAGGAAGTTTCTTGTCAACTTTAAAATAATTATTGATAAGCACGTATTGATTAATATAATTTTTGATTGATCGATTACAGATACATATAATAAATGGTTTTTATTTTGCAAAAACTCTTGGACGGTTTCTCGTGTTGACAAGGGAGTATCTAAATATCTAAAATGCTAATATGTAACGTAAGTCATTAATTTTGGAATTAATGTGACGAAACTTTATTCTAACATTTCAAAATTAATATCTGTCAATTGAAAATTATTGATAGTAAGGACCAATTATAACATCAATCTCAATTCTCGTAATAATTAATACATAGAGATGCCCCCCAAGCAAATGTCTGTAATATCATTAGGTAAAATCTGAGCAAAATTGACAAGATGCAATCGAGTTTACCGATTCTGAATTTGTCAAAGCATAAAACAGATAATAATAGCACTTCGCGTGGCGGCATCGGGTAGATTGGCCTCGGCGGTTCTGATTACTCCGAGAGTAAAGCACTTAATTTGTAGAGCTCTTTCTTTCTTCCTAGATAATAAATGTAATGCCCATTTATTGTCGAGTAAGAAATAAAGAAAGAAAAATCAATTTATTGTAACGGATTTCGAAAAACTAATTTCGAAATATGCTTACAAATGTGATATAGTCAAAATCACGAAATTTCCAGTAATTCCCAAACTAAGCAAAGCCCAATTTCTAATAGATTACAGAATTTTACTGAATTTAATACATAATTTTAATCTTATTACAGTAAATGAGTAGTGTGTTAGCTTATGTGTGTATGCATATATGTTCGGCTTTTCAGTTTGGGATGAGACCTTCAGTTTGGTCATAGCCAAGACGAAAGAAACTGTAGTAGCTTTAATCTCACTTCCATTACAAATATATCTTTAAAACAGCAGCTAGTTATTCAGATAGTTAATGGAGACAAAACAGATATCCTTAAATAAGTAATTTATCTTCTTTTAAATATTAAGTACGCATTTTTTTTTACGAAAAATTACAAAAAAATATATTTATAAAAACGGCAGTCTTTTGTCTATGTTGTTTTTTATCATTGACTCATCTGTTTATTAAACTTTAGTATAGAGCGTCGGTGGTCAGTGTGTGTGACGTCGCCTTCCTACCGGGAGGCTGAGGTTCAAATCCCGACACGTACTAATTATTTCGAATTTTCGAAAAATATATGTACGTTTATCCACGCTCTTACGGTGAAGGAAAACATCGTGAGGAAACCTTCATGCACGCCTGCGAAGAGATTCGAAGGTTGTGTGTGAAGTCGTCCAATCCGCACTGGCCCGCGTGGACGACTAAGGCCTAATCACCCTATACGGGTAGGCTCGTGCCCCTCGGGGGACGTTTAAGAACTGATGAGATATCTGTTAATTAAATTTTATATTATATATATTATAATATCTTATTATCTTTATATACATATCCACTTAAGTAGCCGCTATTTTAACTTCTGTAATATCCATTACACATTTTACAGGTCTCGAATTCCGTGGATCCACAACAAGATAACAGTTTAAGCGTTACGTATATCGACAATTGATCAATTTGCGCAAACGCCAGGGTAGGCATGTGCGTGACACACGATGCCATGATTCGTGACCACTCCACAATCTCGATTACACTCTTGTTCGGTTTGTTTAACTATAATAAAAATTATATTTACATAGTGTCAATTGGCCAAATATATTTAAACGGTCACGAACTTGTAAACTGAAACCCACGTAAATTGTCTACAATGACATAGACACACAGAGTCGAATAACGCTTGGTTGCTCAACATCGATGACATTTGTAGCGTTTGAGTTAATGTGTTTAAAGCAATAAGAAAATTTACTCCGTTGTCTAATTGCCAATTCGTTCTATTGAATTGGAAATGTACGTCGCGGCCTATATGAAGGCCAGACTGGTAGGAAGGAGAGATTAGTCAGAGGTTTTATATATTACATTTTCATTGTCAATACGTAATAGTATTGTTATATGGGATGTTCATCAGTCCGGCTAAAATAAGCCTTCTTAGTTCACTTGCCCGAATAACATATTGGCAATCAATTACTGATATTCACAATATTTTTTATTATTCAAGATGGGTTTACGTTTAGCCTCATTCTCACATTGCGAAAAGCGATGACGACCATATAAATGGTACACGTTATCTTAGAAAAAATCTTATCACTGCGGTCTTCAAAATACTACAGTTGCCCCAAGGCACCTTCCTGGCGCCTAAAAGTAACCTGTGTGGTAACAAACTGTGTGATTCACAGTGTCCGAAATACACCTTGTATAATACCGACAGATAGGCGTCCGGCGTAAGGCACCGCGAACTCTGGAGCACAATTCAAAATGATAACAATGTTATTTTACTATTTTACCATTACACTAATTTATTAAAAATATAAATTAGTGTAATGGTAAAATCCCTATCAACTATGAAAAACATCTTAAAAAGGCAACAGCTTGAATATTATTGTTTATTTTTACATAATATTATCACCATATTACAACTGTTGTGACAATAGATCGTAAGCAGCGACCATACATACGTTGATCATAAGACGTAAAATGGCAGCTTTAAAAACCGCAAAAGGGGAAAGTGCCGCACATTATTCATTCATAGCGAAACATAATTATATTAGGCGTATTGTAAGTCAAGGTCGATTAATTCGTCTGTTTAGCATATTGGCCTTTTACATATTGAATGGGTCGTGTGCTATATATTGTACACACGGGTGAGTAGCGACCAGCGGGCGTGGGAAAGGCCGGACATTGGTGGCATTGTCCGATACGATGTTATTGAAAACTACATGTTGTTATTGAACTATTGTTGTAGGAATAAAAAGCGAGATTTTGTTATCTTACGACTGTTTGATTATAATGAGCTAGATTAAACAACTGGAGTGATTACAGATTACTCAAGGCAGATTGAGCTTCTGTGTGGTTTTAAGTAGATAAGTAGTAAAAGTTTATTTTACTAATAAAATCAAGGCAGTAGTTTTAAAGTTACGCTGTAATATGACATTATTAACTGCTCTTTAACACAATATCAATTAATTTTTATGTCAAATTATGTCGTGAAATTAAGAATCATTAAAAAATATATTACCACGTCATTATTTACACAGATTATGCAAAATTTGAAATTTTCAATTGACGTATACTTTTATTGTGTCATGATCTTTCATTTTGTTTTTATATAAGGTGATGTATCGAGCTATTATAGTGACTCAGATTGGAATTATGTCTAGAAGCATCTGAATTACACTGTATACAATCTTATACTTATATTCGCAGCGAAATGTTTCCTTATCGTTCGGTAACTCGCTGGTGGGGTCCCTGCACCGTGACTATCGACTAGCCTAATAAAACTACGGTGAATTTGTTTTTTTTTTATCAAATAAAAGACTGTTTATTTGTAAACTACAGAAAAAGGAATGGTAATTATTTTCTTAGGTTATGATGTAACCTAATTAGCATTAGGTAACGTCTAATAAAACAAAAACTGTTTTTAATAGCGCAACATCTTAGTGGTTTTACAGAAATGTTAATAGGTCTTAAATCGATTGAGAAAACAATGGTATTTAATTGATTAAACTTTTTTGGCATTCAATCATATTGGTAGCATAGGTATCCGTTGAAATTCTCACAATATCAAAAACTGACTTCATTATAATTTTTTATAAATAATAATATTTAAAATTCTTCAGTATTCGATATCAGCATTAGTTTATTGTTTATCTTAGATTCGCAAGTAGTACATTATACTATCATTATATTTATCATTAAATATCATTATATTTGGTGGCCTTTTGTGGATCCCTCAAAAATGTAGAAGAAACTTCAAGCATTGTTTTTTTAAGATAATCTAGATATTACTATGATGGAGTATACGTATCATTAGCAGTTAATTCACAATCATTACATAAATAAACAATTACGATGTATACGACATGCATGCTAATAAAATGCATATCGTGTATATCGTAATTATTAATTTAATACGTATTGACATTATAACATTCAATATATCAATACCTATTACATTAAGTAAATATCTTAAAATATTTTTAACTTGTAAAGTTAACTTCAGTCATCATCATCAGCTCATTAAACGTCCCCACCGAGGGGCACGAGCCTACCCGTATAGGGTGATTAGGCCTTAGTCGTCCACGCGGGCCCAGAGCGGATTGGACGACTTCACACACAACCTTCGAATCTCTTCGCAGGCGTGTATGAAGGTTCCTCATGTTTTTCCTTCACGTAAGAGCGTCGGATAATGTACATATATTTTCGAAAATTCGAAAATACATTGGTACGTGTCTGGGATTTGAACCTCAGCCCTCCCGGTAGGAAGGCGACAGTCCACACCACTGAGCCACCGACGCTCTGTTAACTTCAGTATTCCAACGAAATTATTAAAGGTACATTAAAATCCGATAAGAGCATTTACTTTTAACTTAGGACTGACCTGGACAATAGACCCGACGAGCAGCCCGAAAGCGAGCGCTATGCTCGTGGTCTGTGGAGCCGAGGAGTCGTTGACGGCGATGCAGGCGGCCACGCCGATGGACACCAGCACGAAGGTCCCCAGCAGCTCAGCCACCAACTGCCGCCACAGCAGCTTGTTCTCCGTCAGGTCTGACACGCCCAAGATCGAGCCGGTCCCTGTTAACAAGATTGCGTGTGATGATAGGTCAAACTATACTGGTTTCTGGAATAACTATAATAATTAAGTTTTAGGTTAGGTTTTTGACCACCATTTTGTGTAGCGGTTGAGACGTCAGCTGCTACACCAAGGGTAACGGGTTCGATCCCCGGATAGTACAAACATTTGTGTGCTGAACATGTCTGTTTGTAATGATCTGGGTACTTTCTATGTATATGTATGTATTTACATATAAGTATGTTTATTCGTTTTAGTACCCAATATACAGGGTACATTTGGGGCTAAATGGCACTGTGTAAATATCAGTGGATATTAATTTATTATTATTTTATTTAGGTAGGATCTTATTGAGTAAATTATAATCGTGTCACTTTTCTATGTAAATGTGAAATATTAATAATGGATTAGATTCGTGTAGATTTAGATTTTGAGGAGCATTTTAAGCGTAATGAAACCAGCTACTTAGAGAATTTATTGAAGGTGTATTTTATAATAGAAGAATGATAAAATATGTGTGACAACCGCACACATTGAGAAAAACGTTACCTGACATATACCGTTATAAAACAAAATTTTGATCCGCCACTGTAAAATGTAAGGGTTAAATTAGAGTCTCTTTTAATTTTGTCATTACATTTTGTCTTTTCAACCTATCGCAATACATTGCGGAACATAGGTCTGCCCCTTTTTGCGCCAGATATCCCGGTCCTCCGCTTTTCTCATTCAGCCTCCACCAGTGAACTTTCGCAAGTCGTAGGTCCATCGTTCTACGTTACGATTGTCAAGTTGCGGTCTTACATATTGTAATTACTTGTTATAGAAAGAACACTCGTACAAAAATATAGTGTTACATAAAAGTGCTACGAAATCAATGCATCACAGAATGGAAAATACTTTGTTACTGAAATCTATTAGCAGATTGCGTTTAATTCCTAAATGTCAGCAGCAATAATTTTTCACACTTTCTATTACTGAGTTCGTGAATGTCATTGTTTAATTTATTATTTTTGTAATGTTTTATACTTTTCTAAGTTTTAAATATCAGTCGTTTAACAAAGTGCGTCTATTGAAAGCATTTTTTAATTATTATGTATCCGTTTGGAAGAACTAAGAGCATCGGTGGCATATTGGTGTTGAATGTTGCCTACCGACCTGGCAAATTCAAATACGCGGTATTTGAATTTCCTCCCTCCAGGTCGTACCAATATATTTAAAAAAATTCTAAATTATATGTACTCGACGCTCTTTTGGCGAAGAAAATCATCGTGAGGAAACATGCGCATGCCAACGAAGACTACAAGGAGATTTAAAGGTTGTGCATGAAGACGCCTAAGGCCTATTTAACATACTTAACGGGTAAGCTCGTGCCCCTCGGTGGAGACCTATAATGAGCTGAGATGATGATCCGTTTGAATGTTGTTAGCTTTTACTTTAAAATCCAATGTTGGTCATATTTTATAAGAAGTTGCAAATAAACATAAATGCGATAAATTAAGTGTCTAAAAAATAATGTTTTATGGTAAGAGCTAAACATTGTTTTTTAAATATTTAATTTATGACATTTATATGCAAGTAACATTTCGTAACAAAATAACGAATATTTGTGAATGAAACTCGATTTATTTATTGCATATGCACAGATAAAATAATATACATTAGATAAGTATATTTCGTAAGTAGTACCTATATTTTTTATTTGCACTTAAACCTTTTATAGTTAATTATGTCACTACTGAAAATGGGCAAATTCAAGCCAACATTGCAAAAAATGGAATGACAAAATGCTAAAGTTCAAATTTTTTGTTTAACCTTACACGTGTCAAGTCATCCACTGTACGGTCAGCAAAAAAGCTTTTAACAAATTCATAAAAGCTTACGGATTTAGTTAAGGCAGCCATGATATAATGTTTCATTAATTATATCTTATAGTTATATAGGTTTCGAAAAGTTTTAAGTGTGAAAAGCTTGTGTACACATTAAAGAGTTACTAAACAATACCTAATAATAATCGTTATCAGTTTTACTTACAACCATCTCTAGCTTCGCCTTTTCTAGTACAAAAATGCTGAGTTATCATTGTAAAGCTGTTTTAAGAGATGATCGTAACCCTTAATAAACCAACGATCCCCATAGAAGATATATATATATATATATATACCTGTATTTTCGACTATTGACATTTTTTGTTCAACACTTTTTTACTCAGGCGAGAACCATAGAAACAATTATTTTTTCTAATTTAGCTTATTTATTATATGTTCAGAGGTATTTAGATAACTTCATATCATTATAGTTGTTAATTCTCGTAAATTAATCGCTATTTTCATAAATTCATTCGAACAATGCGATACCTACGGACCTTAAAATATGATTTGGCCAATGATGCTACCATACAACGATATTGAATAGAATTTGGTCGTCAACTCGAATAGTATCCATCCGTCACATCGTTCCTTACCGTGAAATGAGATCACGACTTCCATGAAAGCACAATTACATTGGATTTCAATTATTTTTTGCATATGGTTTTTGTTATTTTTATTTTGTCACTTTAACTGAATAATTGCAATGCATTTAAGAATTAACTTCTTACGTTTTACGTCGTTTGCCGATAATGGCATTGTGATCATAGCATTCGCTTAGTACCTTTACATTATCTATCGCTGATAACATTTATAAATATTTTTATCGTATTATTTTAGAAAGTAATTGTGTTTTAACCAAACAAACCAAAACATACATATGTAAAATTAGCGTACAATATAATTTTAATTAAATTAATTTTGCGAATTAAACAACAGTAAATTCGGCATAACCATAATATAACAATGATATCATGTTAATACTGAAAAAAATTAACCTTTTATATCTGCACATAAACCTATTCAAATTTTGTACTTTAAAACCAGTAATTATCAATTTTTTATTATAGAATTGCTATTTGACAGTTCTATACACGTGTTTTCAAAATATGCATCTTATAATAACTACACATATATATTGGCAAAATTTCAGCTCTATTTTCATGTTTATAAGATTTAAGTTTGAATTGGTGACAGTTCGGTGAATAGGAATGTGTCTACATTAAGACTCGAAATAATATTGTCCGCCATTAAAATCTGATCAATCACAATCGAAACTCAGTTCTTGTCGTTCATTATACTATTGACATTAATCGCATCTACACGTGTAACTAAGTATTATACTCATACAAAACTTATATTGTACAGATTGTCTATTGATGATTTCCTTATTATCTAGTCATCATCATCAGCGCACTACATGTCCCACATGGGGCATGAGCCTACCCATAAAGGGGCCTAAGTAGACCACGCGGGCCCAGTGCGATTGGTCGACTTCACGCTCAACCTTTGAAGCTCTTCGCAAGCGTGCCAGGTTTCCTCGCGATATTTTCCTTCACCGTAAGAGCATCGGTTAAATGGACTATAATTTCGAAAATTCGAAATAACATTGTTACGTGGCGGTTTAAACCTGCACCATCAGGATAGGAAGGCGACGGTCCACACCAATGAGCCACCGACGCTATGTAGATATTATACTCGTACAATTGTCCAATGGATTGATGATTATCTTTATTTATAGTAAACGCATATAATTGCATTTTATAACGAAATATAGTATAGACACCTCCCCATTTTCGATGATAATCATAATAACAGACATTTGCACGGCGCTATTCCTAATTTAAGCAGGAGCTTTCTCGTATGGGTATTAAACTACGGATATACAACTGACTTACTTACTTTCTTGTAAATACATACATTTTTTACTCAAAAAACATCACGACAAAAAAAGCACAAATTTTCATGCTTGAAAATGTTTGTGCTGTAGTAGGATCAAGCACAAATCGTTTGTGTAGGAAATACGTATTTTAAATATGTTAAGTCTTTTCAAGAAGGTATTCATTTCTGATATGCACAGAGTCTTTAGTCAGAACTTATCAAATAATATGTGTAACGAAATTAAAAAATCCGTATCGAAAGTTTTTAATGAAATTAGGAACTGGTAAACAGTATAAATCAGGAATTTAATTTATTTTAAAAGACTGAAAAAATATTGAAAGTAGTAGTTGTTAATCAAAACAAAAAAATGCAATTGAAGCCTATGAGGCTTCAATTTCAGATGTCGGTCACACTTTTAAGTAAAGATTAATTTGGGCTTTTATCAAAACACTTTTACAGATCGTCGGAAATTAAATTCTTC
The DNA here is from genome assembly GCA_019425675.1 of Leucinodes orbonalis. NCBI lineage: Eukaryota > Metazoa > Arthropoda > Insecta > Lepidoptera > Crambidae > Leucinodes > Leucinodes orbonalis. The sequence goes on from PQWD01009482.1 coordinate 64,133, forward strand.
TCAGGCAGTATTCATTCATATCGTATTTGTTAGACGCATTATAAAGATATTTATAAAATTCATCAAATAAATTATGAGAAGTGCACTCGTAATATTACGTTTGTTCAGAAATACAAAATCGGCTGTGACGCGAGCGCAATGGCTTTGTGGTCAGAATATTCAAAATTGTACCTATCACCCTTATTGTAATCACATTTAAATATTTACGTTATCGAGATAAACGTACGCTATTGTCACAAAAAATTCGAAACTATTTGCATTAAGCTGCGCATTAAGACAAAGGTCTAAGTACGCAGGTCTAAATACGCCGGTCTAATACGAATTAATTTGAATGATGAATCACTATTGCCATACACTTTTTTGTTGTATCGTAAATGCTTACTAAGCAGGTAACGTACAAAAGCCAAATGTAATGGTAAAAAATACTGGTACCTAAATTTTGTGGCGCTAAATATTTACGCACTTTATACTAGTGAGTACTGTTTAAGCCGAATTTGTCTGAGATTGATATTATATCCCAGAATTATAATAAAAGACTACCCTATTATATTATATCAATTATAACCATGGTTTTACAGATGACAAATAAATTTAAAACCAACGTAGGTAACATTTTCCCGATCGTGCTCTTTGATTGTTAATAGTCTTCGATATGAGATCTAGATACCTATTTTATTACTATATCTTTTTACAAATAAATATATAGTCTAGTACTCTATTATACCACATACAAAGTCATAACTAATTGAATTTCATACTAAATGTCTCTAGTAAATTCAAGGTCAATATACGCTCATACATTTTAATTCAAATTCAATTCGTATCGATAGAATTGTTTGTACATTATTTCTTAAGGAATATATAATATTTGTGACTAACTTTAATACAAACAAAGCTGTGCAAATAAAGGGAATAAAAATAATACAGACACATATTTGTTACACATATTAATAATGCTTACAGACGATACATCCACTAACAAATGGTACTCATATATTACGTTTAATTTAGGTGTAGAGAGAGGCGCACGTACGTAATAATTTCAGCAAGTAAGTAGTTGCCAGTTACTTAGAGCGCCGGTAACCAAGATCTCATTTCAATGCTCAAACACGATAACGTTTAAAAATGAAAGTAATATCTTTTAAAAGTAGTTACATTTAAATAAATGACGAGAAGCATACATTGTATTGCTAATCAATTAACTGTTTGTGCATCAAGCACATGAAGAAGTCCACGTGGTTTTAGATATTTCATGGCTCTCTCAGCAAAAGTCGATTTCAGAATAAATTCATGTTTTATCGGTTTAGCTTCAAAACTGTAGGCATGCTATATTTGAACAAAGATTACATGAGAAACATTTTGACGTCTGAAATACGACTTATTTATATCTGTTAAGATAATTTCTCATCTTGAATTTTAAAGTATTTTAAGCCTTTATATCGCAATACTTGAGATAATTACGTGCATACTTCGTTTATAACTTCTATAAATCGAGTTTACATAGAATAAATTTGTAGAATAAGTGTAAGTAAAAAAATAACATGATGCTATTAGTAGTCCGAATTGATAATACACGCTTCAACTAGTTCCAGCTGTCATTAATTAAATACGTACGTCAAGAAAATAAAAAACCTAGTAGATACATTTATAATATTATGTTAGCTAAAATAAACTAAATTAAATTGAAAAATACACTTTCTGATGATTTCAAATTCAACACTTTTCATACACAAATCCAATAAAAGAAATTTACGTATTATGCGACTAAATTTAACAAGTGGATTGGTACTTGTTGATATTGACTTAGAGTTTTCCCGACTAATATTATTATTTATATTTCATAGTTTTAATTATGATAGATATCAATGTAGGTAATAGTACCTACATACCTACCAACGAAAGGTCGTGATTGATTAATGAATCTTATAATTATGATAATCACAATAATGTATCCAAATATAGCCACAATAATGTCTAGACGTATTATTATTGATGTTCATTTTACACGCATTAAGTTGCATACATCATAAGTAATAAAAACTGCCAATATAAATTGGAGATAATTAATATAAGGGACTCTTAAAATTTTCGTATCATTCAGAAACGTATAATATTTTTTATCAAAGCATATCATCACTTACTCTTTTGCATCTCATCCATAGCGTAATCCGTTTTCATCGTGATAAAATAAACCCGGCGAGCACTTTCTAGTTAAGTCCAGGCACTTTTGCGTTCAAACCCCGACCGCAGTGTCGACAGAAAATAACCACTGTGAAAGTAATTTTTTCTTAATTGAAAAATTCCGATGCCGTTATTTCGCCAGAAAAAAAAGAGTGTCGCAGAATTTTGAATTTTCGTATTTAGAACGTAAGTTGTCCGCGTGTGTGAGACCACCTCTCGGCGCCGCAACATACACTTGAGTGTGCGCAGATCTGTGACCGGGGATGGATGACAGGTAGCGCGGCTGCGCCGGAGCACGAGATAGCACTTTTTATTTCGAATGCGCACCACCATTTCGGCGTGTTTACAAATCGAGAGCGATTAATTCGTCCGTCGCGGCACGCAGCGGCACTGCGCCACTCGATACGCTGATTACATTGTATTGTTTCATAGTAATTTGAAGACTGATAAAGAGCAGGTGACACTTGGTAGAAATTAGTATCAAGTACGAGTTAATTAGTTTTTTGTACAGATTTCTTAGTAAAAAGTTTATTATAAGTATTATAACATAAAATTAGTTCTTTCTTGAACTGCACAAGCAACCCTCTTTTTAGTACCTATGCTGCTACTGTCGACTCTGTATATCAGGGTTTCCATATTTTTGATGTGTACTGAAATCTCAGGGTTTATGTCTTTTATTAGGATTACGGCCATATTTTGCATTTATAGATTTCTTTAATTAAATTAAACACCAAAAAATAATCATCCAACCACGTTATTCAAATCACGGTTTTAAGTAGGTAATTTAACTTTCAATCTGGCACACATGTTAACTCAAAACAAAACTTCTATGATATAAATATGTGAAATTTAACTTCGCGACGAACCATTTGGTGTTGCGTCGTGACGTCGGCTGCAACAGGGTTCCGGGTTCGATCCCCGGGCAATACAAACATTTGTGTGCATGAAAAAATTATATGTTTATCCGTTTTTTTAGTACCCATAATACAGGCTTCACGCTTAACTTGGGGCTAGATGGTGCTGTGTGAATGCCAGTGGATATTTATTTATAACTAATTTAGGTGCCCAGGTTATGTGGAACCTAAATTATAACATGCTATCGTGACAAGTTTACAAGTGTAAGTATATTTGTCGGTGTGATTCGAGAGATGAGTTTTCATGAGTTATAAAAAGTCGTATTATCATGATTGGAGATGTTATCAAGATTAAATAATTGCGTAACACGGTAGTACGATTTAGATTTTAATTACGCATAAAAGTATGAAGCACAGAGTAATTATAATCACTTTAAGCAGTTTAAACGTGAACAATTACGTGAATATAATAATATATTTAAATATAACTCTTGATTCGATGGTATCATATTGCAGGGAAATGAAAAAACTTTTTAAGTCGTTTTGTTTAGATATTTTCCGCTAATCAATCGAACATACAAAATAAAAAATAGTTTTCCAAGCAGCTAATCCTTAGAAAAGTTGTTAAACAAACATAAAATATCAAGGTATCCGTTATCATGGCTGCCATAAAATCGGTTAGTTATTGCAGGCAGTGTTTGCTAAAGATAATAGCGGTGCAAGCAACGCTACGGGCCTTGGCTAAGACAACTGGATTTGTTTGTCCGCACACTTGTGATAGTAGCTAATCATTCTATAAACAATTATATAAGTAATGAGAGCATATAAGAGCCGTATGTAGGTGGCTAGTTCAAAGAATAAGGCAAACCATTGTTAAAACTTCGCTTTGTTTCTTTTTCCTTTTCAACCTATAGTAGTGCACTGCTGGACATAGGTCCACCTTTTACGCAAGATATTCCGGTCCTCCACCTACGTTATACAGCCACCCCCAACAACCTTTCGCAAGTTGTCGGTCTATTTGGCCGAAGGACGTCCTACGCTACGCTTGTCAAGACCCGCGTCTTGACAAGCGTAGCGTAGGACCCGCGTCTTGACAAGCAGACAGGCTCTGGAGTAGTGACCGCTCACTACTCCAGAGCCTGTCTGCTCCAACGACCACCGAGTCAGACTTACGTGATCAGCCAGAGGCACCTCAACCTCGGCCTATAAGTTACTGTATTACTATTGGTATAAAGGGCGGAACGGTTTGATTTATTTCAAAACATAAATAAAAAATACGAATAATGCTGCTTAATATGATTCCTTGTATACATCCAGTGAACCAAATAATAGCACACATTAAAGAGTTCCTTTATTAAACTTACCGATCTAGGACAAGTCCTAATTCTCAAGAGAATTAGGCAAAACACGTGACTATGTGTTTATATGTTCTTATGAAAATAATTAAAAAGTAAGAGTAAAATTAATATGTGTTAATAGTACGAGATCATCTTTTCATTGGGGATAGAGTTCGCTATTTTTGTGGATATTTATTTGTTTATTAGCCTTTTATTGGGCCAAACAATATGACAAGTATAATATTAGTAACGCCCCTTGCCATTGAACGCAAATTATGAAACAATATTCCGGCGTCATACGTTTAAAAACCGGTTTGTTAAAAAAATTAACAATGAGATATCGTACCGCTCTATCAAGTCATTTTGTCTCAGTCGTTAAAGTAGCTATATTCGCAATAAAAAATAATATAAGGTATCATTAAACAGACAAAACAAGAGCGTCGGTGGCTCAATGGTGTGGACTGTTGCCCTTCTACCGGGAGGACTGAGGTTCAAATCTCGCCACGCATGTGTTTTCGAATTTTCGATAAATAAAAAGGATAACATCGTGCGAAGAGTCCAAGGTGGTGCGTGAAGTCGTCCAACCCGCACTGGGCTCGCGTGGACGACTAAAGCCTAATCACCCTATATGGGTAGGCTCGTGCCCCTCGGTGATGATCATTAAACAGCCTATAAAACCTACTGCACTAATATACAACCTACATATAGGGATTGAGTCTGTAACCATACCACGGAAACTCACTGCGGATTGAATTGCTGAAGTATCATAAATCAGTCTATAAAACCTTCTGCAGGGCACAGGTTTAGGCAAAGATCCTACCAAGTAAAATAATGAAGAGCGCTATTAATTACGTACGCAGTAAGAGAGGTGAGATTTGTGTGGTCATTCCTCGTCCAGGAATATGGTAAAATAGACCATATAAGTAAAGTAATGAAGCTGAATATCGGAAGCTTTTTTTCTTGTGGATTTTAATTCGACGAAATTAGCGCATATAAGGAATTTCAAGATTGGTCCTTTCGGAGAAAAACTCAGAAAAATGCCTGTGAGTATGATTGGGGGTTTTAATCTCATAACTGAAAGGTTACACATACTTCGTGATACTTCCTCTTTTAAATTGATAATTTCCTTATAGTATCGTTCATATTTTTGAAGCATCGCATTAATCGGACATCCTTCCTTATTGAATTAATTAATGTTTTGCACCTTTTTATACCTATTAATGCAATGAAGGTGACATTTCCGGTAAGAACGTCACAATAAGGTCTCGCTCTGAACGATGACGCTTTAAGACCCAAGTAGTTTGAATATTATTTATATTGAACCATTAGCAAAATCCTCTTTGGCATCGCTCCGAAAAATAACCTCATAATAAATGTTAAATGACGCTCATATGAAACCCCATGACGTTTTATGTTAACGTCATCGTTGTATCGTAATGCAATGCTTTGATACTGCATCAAGAATACATGTCAATAGCTTTAAACAATAGCGTCAATAAAAATATATGATGTTCGCGCAAGTTAAGCACCCACCCGTTAACTACATCTGATGGGTGACCAAAAGAGCTGGCAGGACCGAGATAGCAGTATCTACCTATTATAATCTTGAATCAAAAAACCCCAAAATATTTTTATTCAAATAAATCTTTCACAGATACTTCGGAAAAAGTAAGATCTTGGAGAAGAGCCGGCAAGAAACTCGATAGTCACTTTTTTAAACTAAGGGAGCGTTGCTACCGGTTCACTACCAAATAATTGTAATAAAAAATATGAAAAATACATTCAGACATCCCTCACGTGGTATAAATTCTCAATTTTACAATTGATTTTCTACTATCTTAGGTAATTCAAATATATACAATATTCATTAATAGCTGAATAATGAAAACGTGAAATAATATGTTATGTTATTATTATTTTGTAGATATAATTAACACATAAGTATACAATGAGGACCGACGACTTGCGGAAGGTCGCTGGTGGAGCTGGATGAGAAAAGGAGGACCGGGATATCTGGCGCAAAATGGGGAGACCTATGTCCAGCAGTGGACTGCGATAGGTTGAAGAGAGAGAGAGAGAACATAGTCAATAATTAATTAACTGACTATAATAAAAGCACTAAAAACTTTGTTCGTAATGAGATTTCTTCCAGATTTCACAACAGAATTAAAATATCAGAAATATACAGACGAGAAACCACAAACATTTATATATATGTCTTAATATACATTAAATAACACATTGTAACGCATTCATCGTCTAAATTATAGGTTGTTGGCATTGTTGCTCTATAAATTTTGTTAAAGAACATTACATTTACGCTAACTGACTTCTTTGTATTATTGTGCCTAAAATAAACCATAATTATGCATTTTACGCATACCTTTAACAGACGTCAATTAAATAATGTGTGGGTTAAATCATCCGCAAAAACTCATAATACGGGTAATAAATTATACTTCTGTTGTAGTAGTTTTTATAAGCAGTTATAAATATTTCATTTGTCAGATTAAAGATATTTATTCGTATAAATTCTACTCGGTTGATACACCGCACGTGGTTTTTGTTAAGGGTAATTACTTAACTCTGGATTAAGAGTCAATTTATATAATACGGTGGTTTCAATAAGTTTTTTGCAATATTGAAATTATGAATTATCAAATCAACAATATGTTCTTATTTCAGTGGTGTAGAAGGTATTTATTTTCTTATGTAAGTATTGATATTTTTGTTTGTGTTTTTTTAAAACATTGGAAGTTAACGATGAAAAGAAGCGAATGGAGAAACTTAGTCAAACATTGCATGACGTATAGTGAATTTTCACATATATTGTTTGAAATTAAGTTAAACAATGTATTTGTAAGATTTATTCATATTCTGGATCATCAATCTTCATTGATGGTTAGGTGGTCGGCAACATATAAAATAAGAGTGTGTATTTAAATATTTATCTTCGACTTTTTGTTTCATTGTATTATAGCAATGTAAAGTTTTGTAGGTGTCACAGTAGTTAGTTTGGAATCAGTTAATTCGAAAGCATACGCTTACAGGTTCGAACTACGCGTGCTAGCTAGACCCTAACCCCCATTACGATACCGTGCAGGAAGGCTGTATAGGCTGGTTATAGCAGTGTTTACGATATTTGTTCGAATGCCAATAAAGCGTCATCAACTGTAATTTTAAATGCTTGGTATCCTCTCTAAGGTGAGGAAATACTTTACTATAGAATCCACATTTATGATTCACACTGCGAAGCTATGGAATTCATTGCCAGCTTATGTATTTCCCGAATACAATTTGGGTGTCTTTAAGTCGAGAGTAAATAGGTTTCGTCTAGGTCACGTGCTTCATCCTAGATATCGTCGACGTTTAACACCAGACAAGGCGTCAAACGCTGACTATTTGATGTAAAAAAAAATCAGGAAAATCAACTTTTAACGAATAGCATAACAATTTAATTCAAGCTCTGTCCTTTTGAATATTTAATGAATCGTTTTACTCCTATGAATTGAATACAATAGAGCGATATTATTAACAAAATCGGAGTTTCATACATTAGACCGTGAGTTTCAATGATGAGTTGTGTGATGGCTAGCGGTTCATTGAATAAATACCATTCCATTTTATCTAATAGGTGTTTTTATTGGTACTACCAATGATGTAAAAAAGTATGGATTCGTGATATGCTCACAAAACAATCGAAAAAAGTGTTCCAAATGCAGTGACAGCACACATAGACATATTTCGAATTTCGAACCCGTTTACCTAAACAAAAGAGTACAAACTGTACTCTCTTCGGCGGTTCGTTTTTGAGGCACGGATGGCGTATCTACCTTTAAATATACAGAATTATCATTGGGTACTACTATGAAGTTAATCATCTTCTCTTGATATAGAAATACGTGCTTATAATTTTGTAACATTCATGACTACGGAATTAATGAGTGCGTATTTAACATATACGTACAATAGTAAAACGGATAGGTTGTTTGAAATTAAAGTACACAGTTGTAAAAACTAGGTTTACGTTATTTGATTATTTATAATATATGATAAATCATAATGAGGATTCGAGAAGATTGACAGAACAATGGAACACTTCCTGAAACTTGAATTATTTACGTATTAAGTATAATTTGGTAGAAAAATGCAAGATACCTTAATAGCAACATTATTATCACGATCATCAAACAAACATTATCTACCGCATTCGTCGGCAGAATGGCATTCTTAAGTGCCTTTATCGTTTAAAAATTTTTTTTTATCCATAGAAAAACCTTTTTGTAGCACAATAACAACTAATTAAATGATAATGTTTAAGAATTCTAATCAATAGACATTCACGGTATTTTGTGCGTAGCTTCCTAAAATATTTATAAGTACGGAAACAAAATAATTATCTTTTTTTTATTAATTATTTTAAATCCAAAGAGGCTTTGCAAAAAAGGGAAAACCATTTCTGATTTTTATAGAATTCCTTAAAAATCCGCCCCTTATATAAATCATACGGTTTACTTGACATTGCGCTTGCGCAGCCATGGCGATGAGTCGCAAATGAGGGGTAATGTTACAAATTGCCCCTCTGATGCACGTGCGTCATAGTATTGTCTTCGTACTTACAGTCCCTGGCCAAATTATTAGACGCATTGCAAATTTTCAATATTTTTACGTTTCTTACGAGTTTTTATGCAATAATTTTGTATTTAAACTACAATATTATATTTTTAGCACAAAGGTTTATTGCAGTCCTTCTATTTATTTATATTTTTGCATAGGGCAACTGTGATGACCAATTGACACATGAACGCTAACAAGTACAAACCTGTTTAAATTGCGATTGGGATTGCATTAGGTACGGACGTGTTTCTGTGGGTTTATAGTTTGTGATTGTTTGTTAAACAGTTTTATACTGCAAAGTTTTTTCGTTTTTTCTGTTCAGTGTTCATAATAAATAATTGTACTGATTTCATAATGGGTAGAAAAGGCGATATTTCACCTCGTAAAAAAGCTGAAGTTAAAGCCCTTGTCAATGCGAAGACATTTACAAATCGTGAAATCACGAAGATTAAATATTTCTGAAGCTAGTGTACGACGCATAAAGAAGAAATTGAGTCAGGGGAAGAATTGAGCCCAAAACGAAAGAGAAATTGTGGCAGGAAACCAGTTTTCACTCCAAGGTCGGAGAGGTGTTTGAAGAAATTTGCTTGAAAAACAGATTTGCTACCACAAAGAGTATAAAATCTGAACTCCAGGATGCTGGGTTAATGCCTCTGAGCGCACTGTTAGAAGGAAATTAAAAGAATTTGATTTTAAGGCCCGTCGTCCCGCCAGGAAGCCCAAGTTAACAGCTGTAATGAAGGCAAAGCGCTTGAAGTGGGCCAAACATGGCAAGACAAAGATTGGACTTCTGGAGATCGGTAAGATAAATTGTTACTTCAATTATTTTCATCACAATTGTATATACTATTATGTCATAATACTTATTTATAGTAGAACGTAGAAAATTTACGTATTTTCCTTTTTTGGCAGGTCTGTTTCAGTGACGAGAGCACATTCGAAATTTGCAGAATAAGCTCTGTATGTGCGTCGTCATGGAGAAAAGTATCACCCCGACTGCATCGTCCCCACCGTTAAACACCCTACAAAGATGATGATTTGGTCAGTCATCAGCGGCAAGGGCACTGGACGTCTGTACGTGGTAAAAGGTATCATGAGGCAAGATCAGTACAAAGAAGTCTTACAAAATCGGTTGATTCCGCAGTTAACAGAATGGTTTCCAAATGGGGAATCATTCATTTTCATGCAGGATGGAGCTCCCTGTCACACTGCTCGATCTGTCAAAGCTTTTTTGACAGAACAAAATATCCCGCTATTGGATTGGCCGGGCAATAGTCCCGATATGAACCCAATCGAAAATGTGTGGGAGCTGATGAAAAGAGAAGTGGCTAAAGAAGTCATCACTAATAAAACACAGCTCCTGGAAAAAATAATTACGTGTGGAATCATCACCCACAAATGCAAGAGACAGTACAATCTTGCATTGATAGCATGCCGCGCAGAATTAAAGCGTTAATAGCGGCTAAAGGTGGCTCAACAAAATATTAATTTTCTATTTAAATTATGCTTATTTTTCTTTAAAATTTAATAAACACGGATTCACTACATAAATATGGTTTTATTATGTTAACTAATTCATTATTAAAATGGTTATATGAAAAAAAATTGATAATTCAAATTAGAACACAAAACCGTAAAATATCACATGACAATTAATATTTCAGATGAAATCTAGCGGTGCGTCTAATAATATGGCCAGGGACTGTATGTAATTATACTATAATAATATACGTGGTCATAGACGAGGACATAGTACTGCCTTTGTAAATATATACTTCTTAATCAGATACGAGTTTCTCCGACGTGCCTTGGCACATTTAATCTTGAACTTCGATGAAAGTATTCTAGTTTATTATACAATGATTACGCTGTAATTGAGCTAAGGGTTCAAGTTTTAATTACATGTTATAATTGAAGATTTAAAAAAATATTTAAATATCATCGGTATTGCTAGATACCTACCGATAGATGATGTTTGTAATACCTACTTTTACTTCAATAACTTTGGTTCTCTGACTAATGAAAATCGTTTCTGTATTTTTTCCCTAGCACGAGCTGTTCTTTGGGCTGAGAGCCTTGTCCGGTAAAGCTGCAAAAGCGGCCAGAGCGAAAAGTCCATCCCAAAAAAATTTCCTGCTCCAATAATTTATTCACACGCGCAAAGTAATCTCGCAGCTGCGCGTTTACTAGTAGGAAAATGATTTTTATTTTATTAACGATATTCTTAATTCAACCACGTAACCGACCATGAATAATTACTATGGAGAAGTGCAATGTTTCGTTCCCTGAGCGTATTTATGACATATTCTTATAATTCCAGTATTTTCCCTGAATTAAAGCAACGAGTTTGGTCACAAAAAAGCACTAAATGATCAGGCAAACATAAATAGGAAAGAGACGATGTCCATGGCAATGACAGTAACACTACGTCGCTAAAACTATAAATTGGTTAAATTGGTGAGGCTCTTATATCAATCATGGCCGAATGTATATAATGAATTGGTTAGATATAAAACCAATTTGTTATATTTTTGATCGAAAAATAGTAGGCTAAGTTAACTTTTAACACGATTCCTCCCGGCCAATTAAAATCTTATTTATTAATTTAAACGAATGAATAATATAATATGAAGGTATAATGCCATTTTTAAATGATAATTTTGTAATCTCAGAACAAAATAGTTTGATGGTTTAAATAAGTACCTACTCAGTGTAAAACATCAAATAAAATTGTTCATTGACCTTTTGTTAACACTCGTTTTCTGTATTAACCGAAACGAATGTAATATTATCCTCTCTGTAGTTTTTTAGCCCACTTTTAATCAGTTCGTTATATAATTATTCAGATAGAATGTCTTGAAAGCCAAAGCGTTTTTTGCAGAAAAACATATTTATGCTATAGTGTTTGAAACTATTTTCATGTTTCTTCAAAAGGAGGAAAAAAAATAGATTTTTTAAATTGTCTCTCAAAATAACTTTCTATTGGTTGGAGACAATTTAGAAATAATACATACAGCAATCGCCGACGTGGCCGTGACAATGAACGGCGCACGGGCCTCCGGCGTTACAGCCTATCGCTCGAGTGACCATAAAGTCAAAGTAAATAGAAGTCATTTGTTTTATTTAACACTTGCCTCATCCATCACTTCTTAAGCTAATAAATATAACTTGGGCAGTGTACTTCCCTTTGTAACAAGCTAGTTTATACGTATTCAAAGACTATACGCAAAGGTTAAGTACCGTTACGAATAATTCAATAATTCCATGATTATAGTGCAGATCGTTATTCTCAAAGTGATTAGATTTATTTCAATTATAAACTCATTTATTTTCTTAGCAATTCAAAAAGATTTGGTGTAGGTATAATTTTGGCGAAAGTTTTCATAATTTATTGTCCTCGTCAGTGATTTTTATAATAAAAGTTATTTATACCAAACGGAAAATGTGTGTTGTATAACTATATTTACAAATATTTTATATAAGCATGGCTATTCACTGTTACTTTATTTCCTTAGACATATTCGAAAGCAATTCTCAAATATATAATTAATAATAAATAACTTGAAATCAGTACTAAGTGTGAGGACACTGATCTAGTAAAAGC